>PVIU01010199.1:0-71091 GCA_004026605.1 Ondatra zibethicus
GACCACTGGAGCAGCTCTGAGCCCAGGGAGGTAACAGACATGTAAATAAGTAGTCAGCACAATTGGGAAGCACCAGGATGCCAAGGCATTTGCACTGCTATGGGATGGGAGAACAGATACCCACTAGTTCTGTTCTGAAAAGACAGAATGAAGATGCTCTGTGAGCAAGGTATAAGGAGGAAAAACCAAGCCGGTAAGCTCGACAGGGAGGTGAGTAGAGAAGTTTGCTGTCTCAGAGTGTGTCTGACGGCAAGATGAAAGGGCGAGTCAACGTGGAAGTGGCACTACAGCTCAAATCATGAGGTGGACGTCTACGTTCATGCTTACATCTTAGGCATAGCCAGCACATTAGGCAATGCTTTAGCACTGTGAAAAGGGACCTGAGAAAAAAATCGACTTAAAAGGAGGAAATCTTTGCTTTGATTCACAGCCTCTGAGGTTTAAACGCGGGGTTCATTTGCCCTGCGGACGTGTTATAACAATTCTTTATAGCAGAAGACTGTGATGGTGCAAGTTCTTCACCTCATGGTGGCCAGAAAATGAGAGAGCAAAAGAGTTGTGGCTGGAGTCTAAATATTTCCTTCAAGGACATGCTCCCAGTGGCTTAGCTTCCTTCCATTTGGTCCTACCTATTAAAGCTTTCACCCCTCCCAAGAGCAAAATAGTCTGTAGACCAAGCCTTCAGAACAGGGTCTTTGGGGATTTTCAAGTGTAAATTGTATCAGTGAGTGTAGCTCAGACACTCAAGGAGTGGAACATCACAGTGGCCAGTGCTGGAGCATTTCTGCCTTCTGTCCCAATGCTCCCCGAGGAGGGATATTGTTTCTAGTATTATCCCCATTTCTGTAGTTTCAGTCTTTAGAAGGATTAAATAGCTTAGCTTTTACAACATGTGAATGGCCCAGCCAGAGCCAGGGCACAAAGTTTTACTTGTGAGCTCTGATCCTATGGAATTTAACAGAGAAAAGATTAGGAATGAGATGTTTTCAGAGAGACTTGTAAGATTTCAGGCCGGGGATGAAGAGAGCTGCACTGGAGGCTGTGGCTGTGAAGAGAGAAAATCCGTGGTGCTGTGTGTGTCCTGGGCCCATGCTTTTGTTCCACATTAGGAAAAACTGAGGAATCCCATGCTCTTTACCTCAAATTTCCTGGATTTATAGAAGTAGATTATATTGTACTGCCAATCTGACCACCTATTTGGCTATCTTCACAAGTAGACCACTCAAGGATAAAAACATTCTTTAAACACAAGTAAAGTCTAAAAACACATATCGAAGTGAAACCCAGTGAAAGCTGCGTTTCAGAATGTCCTAAAGTCACTGCACTATTGAGATGATGAATGGCCTGACAGGCGCTTCCTTGATCCCCCCAGCACCTCCCCCGCCATTTCAGCAGTCACTTGTTGCAAATCTAATGTATATTGCACTCTAAGTGATATAAAAGATGGACATGTAGTTTGGAGGTATATGTTTGGCAAAGGACAAAAGAAGACTCTTGTGTGTGAGGGTATAAACCCTCCAGGTTACTTTGAAAATTATGGTAACCATTCGTTTTATAGTATCTAGGTGTGATTTTTAAAATGTTTGCTAAATCACTCTCTAACTTTCCTCTATTCCTTCCTAGGTTCAGCAGTGTTAGTACTAGAAAGAAGGGACCCATGATGTCTTTTGCATGTTTATCAAAGAACAGATTGCAGCAAGAGACTGCCTCTGTGACAATAGCTTTGATTAACACCTATCAAAATAGAACTGTCATTTGCTCACTTAAGCACTGCCGAAGCACCCGGTCTGCTCCTGAATTAGAAGGCAGATGCCTCTGTCTCCGCACTTCACACTTTACTGAGAGAGCAGTTGCCACTTCCCACTTCCACCCTCAGCTATGAGCGACCTTCTCTACAGGGTCAGGATTGTTCCAGTTTGAGGTTCTAGGGTTCTATTAATTCAGGTGTTCTTTCAGGGTGACTTACAGTGATGCATCTCTACTGCCCCTGAATTCCACAACTCCATGTTCTGGTACAGATATCTAGGAGAGAGAATTCTGACAAGCTTTCTTTATGTGTGGTTAACATCTGGGCACATTAATAATCAAAATCCAGCTGCGTGACATGCCAGTTGTCCATCAGCCTCTGAGCAGCTTTTGGTCTGGGAGTCATTACTGATCCTCGTTTTCACTAATGCTGTAATTGTTTGACTGTGTCTTCTGGTGCCTGGCTAAATTCTACTGTGCGGTTTCTGGCTTTGCTCTCAGAAGTCAAGCAGTAAGTTCATGATGAGAATGACAGGATTCTCATTGCTGAGTCTGGTTGTGCTTTTCCTCAGTTAAGCCACTGGATTTCTTGCTGATCTTCCACAACACCATCATTATCTGGGACCCTTTCTTTTTGATGCACTTTAATTCTTCAGTATCTTAAAGTTATTCTTGGTATCTTAAAATGTGATACCAAGGATTCAATTGAATGCTCTAAGAATGCCGAAGGAAATTTGACCAATGGAAGTTTTGTAGCAGTATTAATGACTTAAAAGTTTTTATTAAAATATACACTACCTTTTATTTTCATCTGGCAGCTATACTATAATTTTATAATAAAGACAGTAAGTCTAAGTACTTTCAATTTCCTTGGGTTTGCACAGGACTCTGTCTATACTTCATTGTCTTCATGTCATCTTTTTGGCCAACCCCACTGAGGCTGTGGGCTCCTTTCTTCTTCTCTCTCCCTTTGCATGTCTTTAGTATTTCTCCTGTAATTGTCACCACCTGAAGATGAATTACTTTAAAGGTATAAAATAAAAATACCTTCTCTCTAAGGCAAGGGATTGCTCTGCTCTCTGCTGTATCTCTCTGGCACATGGGATGTTCAGGCAGTAGTGGAGTGCAACCAAGAGAAGACTGAACACATGATGTGCTGCAGGCTCTAGAACACATGATGTGTCACAGGTTCTGGAACATGTGATGTGTTGCAGGCTCTTGAACATGTGATGTGTTGCAGGCTTGAGAACCAGCTCTCAGAGCATGCTGCTATCTAAGACTTTGCTTTTTTTCCACTTGACAATTAGTTGAGTTAAAACATGTCATATTGATTATTGAGTATAATACAAATAAGATAAAACTCCACAAAATAATCAGCCAACCAAAATGAAATGATATCTGACTAAATTATTGCTGTGTCTGTAATTTTACCTTGGCTTTAAAACTAGTTTCGTTAAATAACATAAATATATAGTATTGCTAAGTGACATTATAAATATGTACATTTAAATTATAACACTGTGGCATTTTCAATTTTTAGAAAGAGAATATTTTTATTCTACTGAGAAAAGTGTGAACTGACATGCTTCTGTAAGTTGAGTTAATTATATTTACCAAGTGAAGAAAGCAATAATACTCAACTTTCTATTTGTCTATTATAGTCACAACCTTTTCTTTGGCCCCCAAGAAAAATCAAGAAATCAAGTATATGCTTTTTTCCTCTATTTATTTATTTTAAAATTGTTCTTTCTGTGGTGTTAAGCTTCTTTTGCTCTTTGAAGCTGAAGACTGTAACATTCATAGAATCCACCTCTCTTCATATATCTGGCAAACACACATTTGGGCATTTACATAAATAGCCACAGAGTTTTGAACAGTATGTGATGAGCACAAAAAAATGTTGTGTACTGTGTCTTGTGAAGGGTTTCTTGGTTCTTGATTTTAAAGAATATTAATGGAAAAATATAACATAAGTACAACCAAAGTAATAAAGATTTATTAAAACTGTAAGACAAGGTCAAATGCAAAGGAAATCTAAATAGCTAAAAAAATGTTCTACCCAGAGAATGTACCCAGTCCAGCCTACTCTTCCCTCATCCTCTTCATCTCTCCCAAATCCTGCCTTCAGCGGCTAACGGACTTGGATGAGTCAAACTGTGATATTCATTTTCACAGAGGACATTAGGTGGTGCTCAAATTAGTGATCATGGTTTTGATTAAAATCAACAGCACAGATATTTAAGTACCGGGGATTCTGCTAATGAATGTTAAAGGGTTGGCACATTTCCTTAAGGCATACATAAATTTGTTTCTAACAGCTATGACTGCATAGCCACCTCTTTAATTCCAATCCTTTGAAAAAATGCAAAACAAAACAAATACCAGCAGAGTAGATTCAAATAATGATTTGTTATGCTTTACATACTGGCTTCACAATGGTTGGATCTGCTTAGCTGTGTAGAGGTAGCCATTGGCTTATTGGGTACTGACGACTGCTCCAAGAAGACCTTACAGCTATGTTTTAGTTCTGTAGCATGTAATCTCCTATCACACACTGGGCCAGCATAAGTTTTTTTTCTTTTTTTTTTCTTTTATCAAGGAAGCATCTGGGATACAGAGAAGACCAGAAGCACAATGGTGATCAGTAACAATTTTGCCTGTGTCATCCGTTGCTGTCTCAAGGTCTAAGCAAGTCAAACTGATTTGTTGATAGTCAATTACTGAAACTCAGGGATCTAGGAAGATAGGAAAACTGAGGACCCCTGCGTTCTCCCAGTTATGTTTTGTATGAAAGTGTCCAACAAAAATCTCGGTTACACTGGAAACCCTATTGGTTGTTAGTGTCTCTAACTTGATTAGGAAACCTTGATGGGTTGAGCACAGGTATACCTGAAAGCAGACTGATTGTTTGAAGTGCCATGGAGATTTATGACTCCATGACAAGATACCTGGAAATGAGATTTTCTTACTGTGGGAAATGGACAAGATTGATGTACAACATTATACTAGGAGCTCGTTATGCACCAAGGTCAATGTTTCATTATGGGTCTGTGTGAATACTAGAGATTTTAATGTTCTTATTTGCTATTAAATGCTGGTTTCCTGTATGATAGAGATGGAATTAATGTTTTTATTTCACTATGTTGGAAAATAAAAAATAAAGATGCAGCACTTTTAAAATGCCATTAAATGCATTCTTTCAATTTGCTTAAATTGTTATGTGTAGCTCTCAACAGTGGGCAACAGCTGCTAAAAATACATCTAGTATAAATAAATGTAGGGTTCCACAGAGCATGAAAAGAAACCAAAAAGAGATATATAAATAAAGTTCCTGCAAAGCAATGTGTTTGGGAAACCCAGGAGATATGTTAACTAAACAGATCTTTAAATTGCCCAACATCAATCCAAAACAAACTAGTAATGCACTTGGAGGGTGTGTGTGTATGTGTGTGTGTGTGTGTGTGTGTGTATACATGTGTGTAATAAAGAAGATGTTCTTGAGTTTGTGTCATTGAAACACTGTATGTAGGAGACACAATGGATGACTAATTGACCAGGTCCTTTGGGACACAATGGCATTAACCTAGTCTTTCATCTTATATTTGTTGTAATGGTTATTCATACATATGAAAATAGAGTGCCCTTTCTTTTCATTGAACATGACAATGACTAAAATATGTCTCTAATTTTAAAACTGTTTAAGTATGTGTCTATTTGAGTGTTTGCCTCAGAAATTAGGACTGCTATCCATACCGAAGCTAGGGACAAACCTGCAGTAACACACAGGGTGTGTGGAATTGATGGTTTGTTTAGTTGATGATTAGTGTGCAAAGTCAGAACTTTCCTTCTGGCATTTTTTACATGCTCTGTATGATTGCCCATGGCTCCCTCATCTTGCCTCCCTGTTGTACCCTTGTCCTTTCACCATTCTACTTTCAGTTGAAGAACCCTCTTCTATTATTTTTGCTATCTGCTTCCCTTCATACCTCCTCCCTTTTCATTAGCTCCTCTTTGAGGTTTCTGGCATTGGATAAATGGGGGTCGCACAAAGATGGGGCACAGACCACCAAAGTCTATTAAACCAGAAGCAAACTTTATTCCAGGAAAAAAATTAAAAATTAAAAAAATAAATTGCCATGGGGCACAAAAACATTATCAGCTAGCTGAGACCATAGTAAGAGATGGAATTGTAAGGCTGTGACAAAGGATGGTTTTCAAACTCCCCCTTTTTATAGCAAGAAGCAACAAGTATCAGCCATGAACAAAGGAGTTTTCAGTTTTGAGGTAAACTCAAATACAAATAGCCCTTCCCTGCAAGATTCAATAACAGAGTTTTTAAGTTAAACTAGTGTTTGTATTTTAAGTCACTGTTTCTCTCTGGTACCTGCTGATGGTGTTTGCTGAAGTTTTTCATTCCCCAGATATTGCCAGTTTTGTGCAGCAGAGAAGGATATGGGAAAAATACACAACCAAAAAGTCACATATATCGCATCATTCAAAAGTTAACTCAGTTCCCATTAATTGCTGGTTGTGAGTGGTTGGGGGGGGCGTTATTTAAAAGCTGATCCTCAGTTTGTAGAAGCCCACTTCAGCCTTGAAGACAGAGCTATTGGTTGTAAATCAAAGTTAACCCACTGTTAAGAGTTAATCCTTAAGCTGCTGACATCCTGATCTCATTCTCCTAAGCTTACTACTTAAATTTCTTTATTTCTATATTCTTATTTCTGGAATCTGTTTCTATCTTCTTCTTCTTCTTCTTCTTCTTCTTCTTCTTCTTCTTCTTCTTCTTCTTCTTCTTCTTCTTCTTCTTCTTCTTCTTTTTGTTTTTTTTTTTTTGAGACAGCATTTCTCTGTAGCTTTGGAGCCTGTGCTGTAACTAACACTTGTAGACTAGGCTGGTCTCGAACTCACAGAGATCTGCTTGCCTCTGCCTCCAGAAGATTAAAGGCATGCGCCACCGCTGCCCAGCCCCATTTCTATATTCTTATTCTTCGACTCTTCACTGGTAGAGTGTGTGAACTTGCCATTCATATTGCAGCCTTGGCTTCTGAAATCATCTTTAATCATCCCAGAAGGAATTAGGGGAAATATACCCAGTGGGTCTAAAAGCAAAAGAAACAGTCTTTTATGTCTTAACCACCTACATTTCCTGAACTTTTCAAACATTCTGTAAAACAATCCTGTAGATACTGGACAAAGTAGTAAATGGAATCACTGGGATCAACACATTTTTCTACGACCGTGAATTTATAGCATCTTCCTGTAACATAGGAATCTGCTACTACCCATCTTGTCTTACTTTATTTCCTCATGTGGTTCCTCTCATCTCTTGGTTAAGAGTCTGTAATAAATATACTTTGTCTTTTCCTAGACTCAGATTCTCATGGTGACTTCAAAAATCAGGAAACTTTCAAGAAGGAAAGTAGGTAAAAAAGAAATTACTCCACAGTTGACAGATAATAATGAGCCTAACACTATACCTACCCCATATCCAGTACCTTTATATTACTCCCCTGCATCCTTGTAATAAGATCTCTACTTTAAAATTCATATGCCCATTTTCTCAGAACCAAGGCACAGAGAGGTGAGTTGAGTTACCCAAGGTTGCATATGCAATGGTAAGGCTGGGAATTAAACCCAAGGTGTCTCTCTGCAAACCTCTTCTCTCAACTCACTGTTCTTTCTGAAATGAGCTGAACAAAGTTATGCACCATTTTTCTTTTCTCAGGCTCCTTTCCCTGGAAAGGTCTTCCTTAGCTTCTCTGCCTTTCGAGGTTAAATCCAATTAGCACCTTCTCTCTTCTCTTTCTCCTTCTAACACCTACCACTTGATATTTTTCTCATTTTATAAAACACCCAATAATATATGTATATATATATTTATGTATATATATGCCCAATACTATCTATCTATCTATCTATCTATCTATCTATCTATCTATCTATCTATCTATCATCTATCTACCTATATATCTGTCTATCATCTATCTACCATCATCTATCTATTGCACTATAGTGACATATACCCATATTGTATGAGTGAACAAAATATTTGGTGTTGCCTACTGATAAACTGAAAACTAGGTTTAATTTTAAACTTTTTTCATTTAACATCAATCACCTCTAGTCCAATATAAGGCAATTTTCTTGGATATTAATTACATATTTTGAGAACTATACACATATGGAACTGTGTTTAATACTCAGTTGAAATGAGATAATGCATGACCCTGACTTAGATGAATTCAGGTAATTCATTTGCCCCTGCATCTGCTGTTTCTGAATCTTAATTAGCGACACTCTTTTGTAATTCATCAATTGTTTATGGATTATTAAATAACGACATCAATGGGTTGCTGTGGCTTTTTTATGAATATTGTAGTGTCTATATTTCTCATATTTCAGAAGATGCCATAGCTTTACAGTAACTGCTTAATCCAAAGTAATGACATTACAGGGAAATTATGTTTCTCTGAGCACTTAACAGTCCCAGAGTTGTTTTAATTATTTTCCATGTCCCAAAGTGCTCAATGTTTTCTCAGCTACTCTTCCAGGTATTCAAGATTGAACCAATCAATTATTAAAATGGAAACACACTCCTTTTGTGAATTGCCCAGAAGTCTTAATAGTCTCTTTGTTTGATAAATGACTTGTAGAAATATCTGACTCATCCAGTTGACAGATGTCATATGCTCAGAAAGAATGATGAACATGCTCTCTCACAAAGGTTGGGCCTTTGGTGTTTTCTCTCTGGTTTCAACACTGCGGGGAGCTTTTTAAGATTGATAATAAGCAGACTTTTGGCTGAAAGTTTTATTGTTTGGCCTTGATAGACAAATCTATAGACTCTCTTAACGTATACATATCATCCATGCACACATAAACATATATACACCCCCCACACATGAATGAGATAAGATTGTATTTGGTAGCTGCCTAATAATTTATAACCTTCCATTCAAATGAAGGAAGAGGAACATAGGTGCTGTATTCTGCTCTCTACAGCCTGTCAGTTTGTAACTGGGAACCTAATTTGAGGATGATATTAATAAAAAAAGAATAACTGCGTTTTAGATGTTTAGATCACATACAACAATTAATGAATTAATTCTATCTGTGGGATCCATTTATGGTCAGGAAAGGGCACTTCAGCATGGGCTTTGTGGCCAGAAGTCTGGCTTGCCTATGAACTCTTGACTTATTATCCAATTCTGTGTGACCTGAATTTCCAGAAGCCTAAAATGTGAGCCTCTATTACTGTAACTCACACTGTGAGGTGGGTAGTGCATCCTGCCATGCAAACCCTGCCTCCTTGTGATGATCTGTTTCTTATGCATAGGCCCTGCTGTAAGAACTTTTAGGACAGAGGTTACCTCTTGATAATGTATATTTCCACTCGCTAATACAGGGCCTGGGCCACAATAGCCATTAGAAGAAATCTGCTACATTAATTTGTAAATGATGATCATAACAAAAACAAATCAGGTTGTGCCAATTCCTTCCTTTCTGTAGAACAGAAGAGTTCCAGATCCTTTCAAACTGAGGCTCACCTTTTTTTTTTTATTTTCCCTGAGAGTCCCGAGGACTGTCACATTTTAAACATCTATTCATCTTATTTTTCTTCTCCTCTGTACCCCAAGTGACTCATCCAATGCCTCCATGAAGGTCATGATCTTCAGTTCCCTTGAAGTCACAATTTTTTCAAGAGCTTTTCTAGGACAGTGTTTCTGAGAACAACCACAGTGTGGAAAACAGGGCTGTCTTCTGTAAAGGCAGGAGGAGCATCTGTTTTCTTCACTTAGCATCCTGGTGTTAAAGATAAACCAACATGCTGCACATCTTCTCACATCCCATAAAGGTCTCGAAATGAACCGCTTGTAATCCTTACAGCACTGCTTTAACAGTTTGTACCTTTATCTTGTATTCATTAGCTAATGAGTGGTGTATATTTTGTAGCTGGAAGATTTGCAAACACGCAACAAAGAGACAAAGAAATAATGAAGCCAGTTAAATGTGGGCCACAAGAGGACTTCCCTGAAGATAAAGCAGAAAGGAGTATGTAGGGAGTGAGACTGTTATTGATTTTGCGATTAGTATATCATCTCTTGAAAAAAATTCAAGAAATATGTCAATATCAAAATGTGCTCAATTAAGAATCTAGGAACAATAAGGAGTAGAATTTGAAAAAGAGATCAGAAGGATCTGGGTCATAGGGCAACTCTAAAATAAAGGCAGTCACTTCATGGAAGGATTGATTAAACCTGTCTGAGGTCCTAAGGAGTCATTAGTTGATGGGCTGTCAGAGAGGATACTCATAATAGAATGAATTTTAATTTTCTGCAAGCAAAGTCCTAATCCCTAAAACATTTTGTTTAACCAGAGAAGTACTTGAAAGCAAGGTGACCTAGTTTCCGACAGTCAGAACAATCACTGAGAGCTGCCATTTTTGAAGAGTGACTCATCAGGGGAAAGTGGCTAAGCAGCTGCAGTATAGTAAGGAGGGAAGAACTGGCAGGGCTCTAGTGCTGAGGGGACATCCACAAGGAGCTGCCACACCCCACTGGAGCTGCTGGCAGTGTCCTCTCTCAAGAACTTCTTTCCCATTCATGGGAAATTGGGGTGGAGAATGGATGTGTGTGAGGGGAAGTGTCAAAGTCCGCTAAACTGCAGGAGACAAGACTGACTCACTCCAAGGAATGAATTATTCCCACATCTGACTCTTGGAAGCCACTCAGCTCACCAAGAAGTGAGCCATAGCCCAAGGCCATGAACTGTCATCAGTCAAACATTCTAATGGCTGTGTCACAAAAGGGAAGTACTACATGGAAGTAAGTGCCAGGAACGTTCTTATACAAATACGCTATGTAATCAAGGAGAGTCACCCTAAGAAAGCTCTCAGAAGAATATTTGTCCTACAGAGAATTATGCTAGAGCTCTGTTTTCTTTTATTTTTGAGGGACCATAAGTAAATTTTGTTAATCTGACAAAAGTCATTTTCCTTTCAGCAAATAACATATTTAACATATTAACAAATCACAACACATGAAAATTTTACCAGAAGTCCTTGTAAGTATAACTGAAAAAAAAAGAGGACCAAGTGAAAGTTTTTATTCCCTAATATATGTGATTAAACAGAACATTATGGTAAATATGTACATATATATGTGTGTGTGTATGTAGGTGTGTGTATGTTTGTGTGTGTGTGTATACATACAGCCTGCAGAGTCAATTCAGCATTCCTCATATGTATATATGTTTAGGGATGACCACTTGGGGTGGATATCAAGGGATCATCTCTAGGGAAGACTGATTCTCCCCATCTCACCAGCCGTTGACTGGATGTAGTTCTTCATCTATAAGTGGGGAATCATGAGATTTTTTCCATTCCCCATTTTAGGATGTCACTGGCATTGTTATTGTGAAAGTCTTGTTTAGGTGAATATGTTAAGATTTTGTGGGTACAACTCCTTGTCATATGTAGAGGACACAATCTTGTAGCAGGCATCTTGATCCTCTGGGACTCACCTTTCCTACCATGCTCCTTGGGTCTTAGGTATATGGGTTATATTGTAGATAGCATTAGGTGCCCCATGATCTGTCCTTTGCATTTCGACTCATTGTGGATTTCAATGATGAACTTTATCTTCTCCAAAAACAATGTTTGTTTTTTGATGAAGAATAGGAGCTATCTATATTCATTGATATGTATATGGGAAGTTGTTTGTAAAACAATTGGAAATTATATTGATTTAGGGATGTGACAATAATATGTATTCGCCTAGAGCCCATGACCTCACTAGCCATAGCTACAGTTATGTTTACACGACTGGTTGTGAATTTCTCCCCTTAAGCAGACCTTAAGAGCATTTAAACAGGACTTAAGGTAATTTGTTGGTTACCTCCAAGTTATAAGTGCTGCTATTGCTCCCGTGGATGTATTTTGCCTTGATACTCATTGTAGTGGTTCATAGTCTTTGCCCCTGGGTAGGACTATTGATTGTTTTTCTCCCTTGCTAGCTTGCATAACATCTTTGGATACTATGAGAGCTAGTCCTCAGAGAGGAGGCTTCCAGTCAGTTCCAGCTTAAGACCTTCAAGTTCTGTGTCCAACGTATGTGGAGTCTTCAGCTATAGCATCTTACCTTCAGGTTTTGAGTGGCAACGAAGAATAGCACTAGCCTATACTGTTTTGGGAGTTTCTTTGGCTCCCTTGACCAACAACTGGAAGGGAGGTTTCCCATGCCTGGCACTAAGGTTTTGTAGATAGTCTGTGATTCTTGCTCTTATAAAAGATGCTTTATGGCAATATATAATTCTTAAAGAAGACCTCACATTTCTCTTTTGTCAAGAAGAGAAACAGAAAACAGTGAAGTTAGTTAATGGATTGACCCTTAGAAGAGAAGAGTGCAAGGTAATCTTAGTTCTTCATGCTTCAGTGAGTTCAGGCAGAGTAAAGAAACACTTTACTTTTGTGTGCAATGGCCTACAGTAATGTGAACTTTTTGTTGACTGAGGTCAACATGGATAAGATGTCAAAAATGAATTGTTATTACCTATTATCTTTTTTCTTCATCGTTACTTAATACTTAGTTCCTTTTTTGACTGCAGGATGACAACTTTGTCTCTTAGATTGTTCATTTCTCTGAGTTTTAAAATTTAGCAGTCTCCCTTGAATAATCAAAATGCCCACTCATCAGTGAAATGATCGCAGTTCTAATTATTATATACTTCTGTCATCTTGACCCTTGTTCTGATCTGGATTCATTATTCAGGTAGAAGAGTGTAATTGGTATTGTCTACTGTCTGAGTTTAATTTTGAATTCTCATTAACTGGATTCCTGACCCTTCAAGGTGCAACCATGGAGAAGTAAATGAATAAAAAAGAATATAGCCCTATATGACTCAGAAATCTCCTCCTCTTGGTGGGAGGAGATCAGAATTAGCTGCTTCTTTCATAGAACCTGTGCTGTTATTCTTAGAATATCTCCCTGTGGTATAAATCAAATACAGATTAAGTTTATTTCTTAATTCCTATCACATAGCTAGCAAACCCCTTTGAATCTCTAAAGTTATCAGTATCTTTAGTATGATAACTAAATAATTTGTCTGTAAATACATAGACAATCTGATCTTAGAGGCCAGACTCTCCAGATAAATCATGCCATGTTTAGAGTGTTGAAATTTTCATGCCATTCCCCATCTAGGGAATTGAATCCAGCAGCCAATGGCCAATCATTTAATCAAACACACCTACTAATGAAACCACTATAAAACTCCCTAAATAATAGGATTTGAAGAGCTTCTAGGTGAATCACTTTGAGTATTGAAAGAGATGGACGCACTAATATGCACTACATATGTCTTAATTTTGAAGTTTCATAATAAACATGTAGCAGTGTCTGCATTTAGCAAGTCATTTTAGTGATTTAATGCATAGTTTTTGTAGTTTATGTCTGTCTGAGCAGAAATGTTGATAGCCTGGCCACACCCATTCATAGCTGGCATCCAAAGTAGGGACATGCTTGTGGGATCTGTCTTGAAGCAATAGTCTGATAATATTGTTTTATTTGTTCCATGAGTCTAAAGCAGAAAGCCTGTGGCTGTTTTAATATTTAGAACTTTATTTCCAATAGCATCTCACCATACTCATTGACATGGTCTTTATTATTTGTCATTCATTGTCTCCCCATGTACTACTCACCATGTTTCATCACCCTAACTCCATTACAATGATACTTGTATGAGGTGCCACTGGGATGGTCTTTGGGATGTCTCATGCTTTTGAATGGTATGTGAAACAAAATAGGCACACAATAAGTACTTGTAGAATATATGTGTGTGTAAGTATTATAAAATATGTATTATGTGAGCTTTGATGATAATGATAATTTCAACCTATTGTTTTTATACAACTTAAAAGTTTTGTATAGCAATATAGGGATTATAATAAAAAAGGATGAATGTATTATAATATAAAGGATTCTCTTTACCCTTAAAAGGTTTTATGCATCCTGAGTAATGAATATTATCATTCAAAATTAGAGTATGATGCAAGTAAACTTGACTTTACAGTTGAGGCATGAGAATGAGGGGTTTCCTATGTCTCTCCAAGATTTTGTACCTGACATGGATGTAAGCATCTCCCAAAGGGTTTCTTTCACTTATTTATTTACTTACTTACTTAATTGTTTATGGTTTTAAAGACAGGGTTTTCCTACATAGCCCTGGTTGCCTCAGAACTTGTTATATAGACCAGACTGGCCTTGAACTCAGAGATTTTTTTTTGTCTCTGCCTCCCAAATGCTGGAATTAAAGGCATGTGCCACCACACCTGGTTAACAGAGAAGCCTCTATATCTACTTCTTTCCTTTAAGTTTTTTTTTTTTTTTTTTTTTTGCCTCAGAGTTGCAGCTTCTCTGATCAGTTTCCTCTTACATTTGCAGAACTGTAAGAAAGTCCAGTTCTAACTTGTGTCCAAATCTGAGAAATGTAAGTAAATACAATTTCTTTTCTTGGTTCACTCATCGTAAATCAATGAACAAAGCAGAGAAATTAGTGAAGATGTCATTTTAAAAAGATTGTCTTGCACGTTTGACTAATAAACAACTATTGTAATTTAGCTAGAATGAACCACAATATACAACAAACCCTTGTGGGAGTTTATTGATAGAGAGGCAAAGGAAGGGTTCGTGACAGTCGACTGGGAAAGAGAAGTGGCGAGTAAGAGGGTAAAGGGCAGGCCAAGCTTGGTTATAAAAGACCCTCTGTGCATGTGTGCAGAGCTTTATACAGACAAGCAAAGCATGAGGTAGTAATGTATAACCACCACACCCCGCTCCGCGCTGATGAAATAGTGGCCTGACAAGTTCATGCGCAGTAAGACTCTGAGACTGGCAAAGCATCCTGGCCGCTGACAGGGGGCGGGCCAGCATGTTGCTTGAATCCTAACATTCTCACCTTTTGCGTATTATAAAAAAGATGGGGAAATTACAGTGGAAAGCAGGTGGTACAGAGATAGGGGTGCCTTGTTCTCAAGACTGCTTCCAGCTGACCTGGGGCATCAGAATCTGAAGGGAAATTGAGAAAACTGGGGAGCTGACCATGTCCTGGGGTAGTTGGTTGTTTTACTTCACTGTCCAGGCTCTATTGGAACTCTCCAGTGTCTATTGGACCTGGCGAGATTCTGTTCCAAGTGAGTCCAAGTCGACTTCCTGGAACTTACGAGGATTTTTTTGAGTTTGTGATACATTAACAATCCCACTGTAGTGAAATCCACATTGCAGAAAAGGCAGTCTACTAACATAGTGGTAATATTCTGCCAGGTTAACAGCTTATTAGGATTTTATTCTAATACTATGAACTTTTGGAAAAGAAGTGGGCTAGCATAATGCCTGAATCCTAACAGCTACGGGTGATGTGACACAAAGCCTTCAAATTCAGTTAAAAGTTGTAATACTACACTCTTGTTGGGGGTAAGCAAAATCATGGCTGTGACTTTTTTCTACAAACATGTCTTGAAATATACAAAATTTTGAAACAATTAGAAACAACCATCTAAGTGATGCTGAAGCAAACTTCTCAGTTATCACTAAATTGTTTGACCACCATAAACTATTGAAGAACAAATGAATGATGATTAACATAACGGTTATTTTACCTTAAATATGATGTTACCTTAAATATGATGTTATACATTACTGGACTTCAGTCAGCTGAAGTTTAGAAGCATAAATAACAGAAATGGCATTGATCTTTGAGCTCATTTGCAATATGAGTGTATATATTTAGAGTACATGGTTTGGTAAACAGACACTATGAAATGATCACAATAATCAAACTCATTAACATCTATCACCTCCTGCAGTTTATGGGGGAAACACTTCAGATCAGCTTTCTTAGCAAGCCTCAAGTGCTATGAACAGTCCTTACCATGCTACTTATCCTGTAACAGAGAGTTTGTATCCTTTTGCTTAAACAAACACGATTCCCCAACCCATTATCCGCTGGCAATTGTCCTCTCTGTTTCATTAAACCCAGAGGACATTATGTTAAATGAAATAAGCCAGACACAAAGACGGACACTGGATTATCTCATTTACATATAGAAAGTAGACAACTTGCCCTCTTTTGACAAACTTTAAAATCCATTGCTTATCACTAGATAAGAGAAGAGAGTTATTTGTCAATGTGCTTTCTAGGTTAGTTCAAAGTGTGCTTGTAAGATTTCAGTAATCTTCATTTGTTATTAATGAATCCATATAATTCAGAATGATTTGAAAGCACAGCTCTATCCCATTTAATCTTGTGCAAAGAAAATATTCTTCAGTCATATTATTCTCAGAAATTTATGAAACCATCAATTTTATAGGCCTGGCCCACAAACTGCCTCCTTAATGAAGCTGACTGTAATTTCTTTACTCGAGGGGAATGTCTCTTTTTGTAAACTCTTTCATAAAGTACCCAGAACTGAATTAGACACTTGAGGTAGAGTGGGAAGAAAGCAGTCACTTCCTATCCCTCAAGACTTGATGTGAGACAGACAGTTGTCAAACACACACAGATTTATTTTTAATTGCAGAAGTGGCTGAGTGTTAGGGAAATAGAGAAATTAAGTGTCATAAGAAAGACTAGACTGCATAATTAAAATGCTAAGAATTCTAAGGCAGAGGCATTTAAGATTTTAAGTTGTCAAGGGTTACGCCAAGTGTAGAGGGCGGGTAGAGCAAAAAGACTTGGCGGGGTCTACTCTGAGGCTGGAGACACTGAGGCCATTCAGTGTGGTGCCTTTGGCATTCTGAGAGAACAGATTAATGTGGTGGCTCACAGAGTGTCGCATAATCTTTGGAGTATGTCTTTTTAGAGCATTTTCAGAGGTAAATTTGCTAAATGATATGTTGAGAAACAATGGGGCAGAGAATGGTGGGGTCTTTTTAGGGGAGAGTTTTCCAAGTACAATTTCATATAATGGCAGTTTCATATAATTCATAGGGCAGGATCCAGGTGGCATCTAACTCAGCTCACCGTGTGTGTGTGTGTGTGTGTGTGTGTGTGTGTGTGTGTGTGTGTGTGTGTGTGTTGTGAGGTTAAGTCAACAGACCATTTCCCAGAGTCCCCTGTAATTGTATTAGAAATTCAAGCAAGAGCTAAGAATTAGATAGCTCTGCCAGGATCCACAATGATGTTCTTTAATAAACTGTAACTTTACCTTTTGTCAGAAGCACTTTTTACTATTGCATGTGTTAGCATCTTTCTATCAGCTTGTGGGATTAAGAACTGAAAGAGACAACTGGACAGGAGGGGGGCATTTCAGGATCAGGTAAAATCCTGCCACAAGAGATTTTCCCATGAATCTGCAAGGAAGATCCCAGCTTAGACCACTAGCTACAGCAGATACTTAGCCTGAACTGGCAATCTCCATGACCAGATTGGCACCTAGCCTAATTGTCATCAGAGAGTCACCACTCAGCTATTGATGGAAACAGATACAGACCCACATCCAAACATTAGGTGGAGTTCAGGAATCCTGCAGAAGAGGAGGAGAAAGGATTGAAGGAACCAGAGGGGGTCAAGGACAGCACAAGAAAACTCACAGAATCAAACTAACCTGTGCTCATCAGGGCTCATAAAGACTGAACTGACAACCAGGGAGCCTGCATGGGACTGATGCAGGCATTCTGCATATGTGTTACAGTTGTGTAGTTTGGTCCTCTTGTGGGACTCCTCGAAGTGGTAATAGGGACCATTTCTGACTCTTTTACAAGATTTTGGGACCCTATTTCTCATATTGGGTGGCCTTGTCCAGCCTTAATACATGAGGAGGTCCTTAGTCTTACTGCAGCTTTTATGTCATGTTTTGTTGATTCTCGTGTTTAACCTGCCCTTTCCTAAGCCAAGATAGAGGAAGATTGGATTGGGGGTGAAAACAGATGATGGATTTAGGGAGAAGGGTTGGGGAAAGTGGAGGGAGAGGAAACTGTGACCAGGCTAGTAAAGAAATACAAATTTATTTTATAAAAAGAACTCTTATCTTCACTTTGCAGATAAAGACAGCGAGTTTGAGGGAAGTTAATGTCTTCAGGTTCTCAGACCCCAGAAAGAAACAGAGCTGGGGTTCGAACCTCCTCTCATGCCAGTGTTCACACTCCTAACCACTGCCTTGTGTTACAATATGAAGTAAGCACATTTATAGACTTGAAAGTGAGACTATTGTATAAAGAAAAAAATTACAAAATGGAAGTAGAAACAAAAGTAAGTAATTTTGATTTTGAAAAGGTGGGAGCTGGCAGGAGGGTAAACCAGAGAGAAACTTGGTTATATTTTACTTATTCAATATATTAGGTATCAATAAAAAGGAATTGAAGAAGGAAGCCCAATTCAGAAGACAGTTTTTCTAGAAAGTGTTTTAACATAGCTAGTTCTTGTCATCCACGACAGTCAGTCCTGCTGCATGCCATGGATACTCAGGGCAGGGTGCCTGTCCTGATATGGTTTACAGTGTATGAAGGGTGGCTGAACTATTAACAGGCACAACATCTCCCCTCTTGATAAGCCACTGGGTGGCAAAGATGTCACATGGTGTTGTTTTGCTAATGGTCATAGGTAGCTATGAGTAAATTCATGTCCCTGCACATGCCCTAGCATCAGGGTTAATGTCTAACACCAGCTATAAAGGTTTTCTCAACTGTAATTAACACAAAACAAAAGGTTTCCCTGTGGATTAAATTATTTTCATGCCTGAAAATTGATTTACTGTACCACATCTTTTATAAAAACTCTTTTTCTTTTGCCAAAAGTAATGTTATGGTCATGACTTCAAAAGTTAAGTGGTTAAGCTGATAATGAAAACCAAGTATACTTGTCTAATTGCTCCCTCTTTCCAATTTCTACCTCTGTAGAAACAATCAATTGTAACTTAGTTTCCACTGGTGTATGCTCCCTTCTGTATACCTAAACAATATGCTGACATTTTTAATTCTTTATTTTCTCCATTTCAAATATTATCCACTAACTTCTTTGAGAAAAGATGATGATTTAACCATCTAACATCTTGCCTCTGTCCTCATTGACTCCATACCTGGGCATTATATGCATATATTTCTTTATAGCCTAACAGTATAGTTCATTATACCTTCTGGATACATCAATGTCTTTAAGACTGTGAAATTTGAGGACAATTTGTACTTCTTCTACTGTGTTATATATATATTTTCTTCCTCATTCTCACCCAGCTCAGCTTGAAGATAGTAGTTGCCTATGGCTTTAATTACTTAGTTTTTCCCCCCCTGTACCTATCACTAAGTAATTCACTGAACTTTGAAGTCACTGTTAATAGGTTCATGGTCACTATACCTATTAATTGTGTGGGGGAGACTTGTCCTTGAGGCTTTTGTCCTTTTCTGTGCCTCCAGAAGTGTAAACAGAGACAGCTTGTTTATTTCCAGGCCTCCCAGACCCAAATAATCATACAGAAACTGTATTAATTACAACATTGCTTGGCCAGTAGCTTAGGTTTCTTATTAACTAACCCTTACATCTTAAATTAACCCATTTCTATTCATCTGTATATTTTTGTCATGAGGTTGTGGCTTACTGGGTAAGGATCTGTTTTGGCATCTTTCTCCTTTGGCAGCTACATGGCATCTCTTTGACTCTATCTACTTTCTCTCTATATCTATATATTTGGATTTCCTGCCTGATTTTGCTCTGCTAAGGCATTGGCCGAAAGAGCTTTATTCATTAACTAATAAAAGCAACACATACAGAAGAATCCCACATAATTTCCTTTTTTTCTGTCTAATTAAAAAGGAAGGTTTTAACTTTAACAAAGTAAAATTACATATAACAAAACAGATATCAAGCAAGAATTACAGTTACAATATTTAGTCATCTATCCTGTCTTTGTGAATCTACAGCTTTACATCTAATTTATACTTTACATAACTAAGGAAAACTATAACTATCTGTCTTTAAATCTTTAAAGACACCAGAAGGATATGATATTACCTAAGTAAACAGGAAGTGCACTGTAAGAAACTTCCAAAAACTCTAGGATTGACAGAGACATCTCACTGCCGGGACAGTCACCCAAAGTTCTTCCGTAACATTGGGGCATTCTTCTTCAGCCTACAGATCCACAGTATCTAGCAGACTTTTACATGAAGCAGGAAATTTGAAGATCTGTTCTGCCTTGAAATGGCAAAGTTCATCAGTTACTTTCTTCTGTGTCCTGCAGAATGTCTGGCAGTTTCTTCTGTGAAGCAGGAAACTCTGAAGTACTATTCTGTCTTGTGGAATGTTCAGCAGTCACTTTTCTGTGGGTCCTGCATTTCCAGTTCATACAGCATACCATAAAGCAGTCCATGAAAGAGCAGTTTCTTACCCAAAGTTCATAAGGAGCCTCTTTGATGCCCATCATCATCTTGAAGTAATTGGTGCTGCCAGAAGCAGACATGTCTTACTGTAAATAAAAGTCAAAGTTCTTAAAATCTTTTAAATGTCATATTCCGTGGTCTTTGAAGGGGTTGAAGAATATCTTCCATTCAGTCAATAGCCTTTAAGATGCCGGACTACTTTGGGTGTGGTCTCATGTCCTATAAATGCAGATGGAGAGCATGCACAGGCCTCTTGGATGCTGGATTCAGTTCCAGTTCCCAGTGCATGCAGAGGACTGCTGATAGCTACTCTTCCTGTGAGTTTATCCCCACATAAATACATCTCTGTTATACTCCATTTCAGGCTATTGTGAAATGCTTTGTAAGCCAACAAATTGGTGCCCACTGTTTGGGGCATGGATCCACATAAGACCTAAAAAAACTTTCAGAGAAAAAAAGAGGGCTTCTAGACACATAAAAATGGGAGACAAGCGCAGCTTCTTAGTAGCCACATTTTTTTCAGGTTCTATTTGCTAGCTGCAAGCAGCAGTGCAGCTTCTTTAAAAGCCAGATTTTTGGTTTGTGGTGGCATTATGACTCTGGGCTCCTTTGGGAGATCCTGTTATGGAGTATTTAAAGGGGGTTTCTGAGCTGAATGCTACAAATTGCTTTATGGTGGCATAGACCCACTGCATTCCTGGAGCTGGTACAGTGAGCATGGCTCACAGAACTGGTGATGAACATACCTCTGCCATGTTGATCTGAATGGAGTCAAAAGGCAAAGCAGCCTTAGTCCTAGCCATGCTGCTTAGCGTTTTAAGAGGTGCTCCTGGTCAGAAAATAATTACAGATAAAATAAAGTCAGATTCAGACATAAAAGACCTCTAAATGAGTCACAGTGTATTTAAAAAAAATGTACCTAGGCTTGGAAAAGAGAAGAAAATGAGTATAGACAGTTATAAAAGGAAATAAATAGTTTTAAAAATAAAGTCTTTAAAGAGACAGTAAAAGTAATATAAAAGAGTATAGACAGTCATAGATTAAAGGAATAAAGAAAAATAAGCCACATAAAGATGGAATATACACAGAGAGTCTTGATTATATATATTAATATGCTTTCTTTACATTTTGGCTGTTAATGAGCTAACAGCAGAGAGACATTTGATTGTGGAGGCTGCTAAGCTAAACCAACATATATATTTTAAATGTATCTTGACTTCAAAATTTGAGTCTAAGGATAGGTTACTTTGGAAAAGAGGTTCTGTTTTGTTTACATAGAAGATGAGAACTTGTGGATTCCTTCCAGATTAATATGGTTTGACAGGACAACCCCCTCAAAGGTCTCCATGAACCCCTTAAAAATACTTTGTCCAACAAACAGCAGGAAGAGTTTTGGAGAAAATTATACCTAAATTCTGAAAATGATTGTTTATAGATATTTGTTTTTAATTTTAAAAGGGTTAGTTATAACTGAATAAGTGGGTTATGATATATAGAGATGGATACTTTACATTGATATGGAATTTGGTTTACTGATAGAAATTTAAGATTGATTTGCTACACTGTGTATATGTATTTCTGCTCTTGTTTAAGGTATTGTGTTTGCGTAGCTCATTTAAAATTGTATAGTTAAGAAATACAAATTAATAGATAGTCATCTATAATAACCAAGCATTGTAGTCACATTAGTTAGGTTTTCTAGATGCACAGAGATATATTTCAGATAGATAAGTAATCTTCGAATACTTCAATGAACTATAAAAATGGAATTTAATTAACTTAGAATTCTGTTGACATGAAACACGATTTCTCCAGGCAGTACCAATCTATCCTGAGAGAATATTGGGCATTGAAGGCACTCCACTGGAGCTTGTTTTCTTCTTGGGAAAACTGACCTTTGGGCAAACAACTGCTCCTGCCTTGACTACTGATAAAATGCCCAGTGTCCAGACTGGACCAGCAGGATACAAGCAAAAAGACACCAAACCTTGCCAAGACAGGATAAGACAGTTTTTCAAAATTTCCTGCCTCTGAAAATGGTCTGTCAGTTACTCTAGGCCTTAGCCAAAGTTAGTTGTCCAAAATTGCAAATGAGACTTTGGGTGATTGTTCAGGTAGCTGGTTGTCTCTGTCATTTCTTGTACCTTTTGGAAGTTGCTTGATTGGACTTCCTGTCTACTCAAGTAATATTATTTCCCTTCTTAGGCCTTTGAGGGGTTAAAGACTATATAGTTATAGTTACTTTCCTCTCATGACTTAGCCAAGCCATTTTTAGTGTAACTTAGACTCCTTAGGATAGGATAACTATTGAAACTTTCAGCGTATGTTTCTTGTTTGATGTTGTTCATGCTGGTTGTAATTCTAAGTTTTATGTATGTCTTTGCCTCTTCTTTTCCCTGATATTTTACTTGATATTTGTTCTTATTGTATATAGTTTGTTTTAGGCTTAGAACTCTCTTATTTAGACAAAAGGGGGAGGTGCTCTGGAAACTCCTTCAGCCAATAGCCTTTGAGATACCACTTTGTACATGGTCTCATGTACTATAAACACAGACAAAAAGCATGTGTGGGCCTCTTGGCTGTTGGATTCAGTTCCAGTTCCCAGCGTACACAGAAAACCGCAGATTACTACTCTTTCTGTGAGTTTATTCCCTTATATATAAAAAACCCTATGTTATACTCCATTTAAGGTTATTGTAGAACTCTTTTGTATGCCAACACAGAAGTCTGGACTTGCTGGGTCTCAGGTTGTGCTATCATCTTCACCTGAGAACTCCTTATTCTAATGCAGTAGTTCTCAACCTTCTGAATCTGTGGCCCTTTAGCACAGTTCCTCATGTTGTAGTTACCACCAACCATAAAATTATTTTGTTGTGACTTCATAAGTGTAATTTTGCTACCATTATGAATCATAATATGAATATCTGATATACATGATATCTGATATGTGACCCCTGCTGGGTTGTGACTCACAGGTTGAGAACCTGTTGGATCCCTTTGTTTCATGAATATTTTTCTTATTTGAAACTTCTGCTTTGTGAAAAAGTATTCTTCAGTAGTTTTTGAAACACTGCAGGAAACAGAATCTTGTTTAGTAGTTAGAGCAGGTGATTGGTTTCTCAAGTTCACCGCCATTGTCAGTGGGGACAAGTCTGCTATGTGTCCTCTCCTGTACATTGTGATATTTATTGTTGCTTTTGGCATATATCCATTGGCTACCAACAGTATCTACTTGGGGTAACCAAAACCATTTAGAGACATAACTGAGCACTTTCTGGGGATAATGTCACCACTCAGTGAGAACTACCAGACTGTATAAATAAAAAAAACAGTTAGGTCTCAATCACTTGATCCATTCATGTTTTCTATTCATGGTTCATGTCCAGTAAAGGTTGGCTGGCACAATGCCTTGTTCTTAATATGATTTTATGAAAATTATTTAGAAATAAAAATGATAGATTTACTATTCTCTCATATTAGTACAAGAATTAAAACTTAAAGTTAAAAGAGCAGATAACTTTCAATGAAAATTCTAACAAATTTACTGACAAACATATTATTGTAATAATCTTACATTCTAAGAATCACTCAATAAGATTCTTCCTTATTTCCAAGCAAGGGAAGGAAGCCGTTGTTCCCATGGCCTGCTGTTCGAGAAATGTTTTCATTCTGTCCCTGTTAATTGTCTGGTTACTAATTCTCCATAAGAAAGCAATTTGTGATATAATTTCCTGTATTGCCATTTAACAGATGAAGCATTCTAAGATATGCACAGCCCATGAGTAGCAAAAGGGAGATTGAACCATTTGCCAGATTTTAAATCTCAGGCATGCTGTTCCATTTTTCTCTTGGGTACACAGATAAAGTACGTTTGTTAGATTCCTTGAATAAGTTTGGGCTCTGGGGTGAATTTTGAACGGTAGAATTCAAGAAGTGATATATTCTATTTATAGACCTGGCCCATAAAATATCTAATGTATTTATTCTGCTTATCCCTTTATAGTTAACCCTATTAGCCATAAGTTGAATGGCAGCAACATAAAATGAAAGAAAAAACCTCACATTTTAAGATGATGTCTATGAAACAGAATTTTGCTCCAAACATGTTGGTTTTTAATGAATGATTAACAAATATCTGTAATGTTAAACCGATAAGGTTTGAAGACCCACTGTTATGTCAGCCAAGGTTACTTCTCCTGACTAGCAGAGAAATGAGCCTAGAAACAGAACGTTGTAGTGAAACTGGAATAAAAACCAAAACAACAACAATGAAAAAAAAACCAAACAAACAAAAAACATCTTGAAATAGTGTATTTGTTTGGGTGATCAGACAGCACCAGGCAAAAATACATAAACAACTAAAAACAAATTTGTGATCCAGGTTATAAAGACAGGAGCCCATATTAGGTAGTAATTAATGATTAGGTAAGATGATAATAAAGACAAAGCATCTTCCATTACAGTAATATCAAGGAAAGTTTGAAACAAAATGTTTGCTAGGATATAAAAATCACTAGAAATGAAAATTTGCCAGCCAAAGAAATAGGACATAAAAAAGAATCCAGTAATATAAAGTCTTGAAGGATTGAAAAACACAGTTGCTTCTATATTACCCACAGCAGAGAGCACAACAGAGAAATTCCAGCCTTGGGCAAAGAACAGGTTGAGTGTGGCACTTTAGCCTGGACCCTCAAGGTGGGAGCCATTTTATTATTGGGGAAAGAGAGAGTGGCAAGACAAATAAACAGAGGGAATTGTGTTTACAAAAAAGCTTTTAGTTAGCAAATGCAACTGACTGGAAGAGACTGGAAGTCTACCAAGGTTTTAAATAAATTATATTTCCCCTAATATACACAAATTTGCTCCAAAAGTTTCCTTATTTGAGTTATCTAACAACTTTTGGAATATCTCACTGTTCCGAATGTAATCAACACTGATAAGGTTGTGAAGTCTGCAATCATCACTGTGTCCTTTTATTTTCTCTTTCCTTTTCTTTCTCACCCCCCCGCCCCCTGCCTGCCCTTTTTTTTCCTGCCATGACAAAATACAATTCAACAGGTAATATACAAGAAATGAAGGTTTGGTGGCCTACAGTTCTGAGGGCCAAGGAGTCTAAAAGCAGTCAAGCCATTGGCAGGTGCCTTTCTTCTGTGCTTTCTCAAGTAAGAAGGCTTAAAAGAGAGCAAGAGGGAGATGAACTTCTTTCCATAATGGTGCTGGTCTTAACCCATGAATGGAGAGCCCTCACTTCCCCATTGCTTAATAAAGATCCCACATGTTATTGCTGTTGACAATGGCAAATTCCAGCACAAATTTTGAAGATCATCAATATTCATTTCATAGCATTCATTTAAAATCTGGACAAGGAGGGTAAAATAAAATGAAGACTATTTAAAAAGGTAAATATAATGAAAGAAGAATAACTTAATCACTCCCTGTTGAAAGGATTTGAATCACATTGAACACCAAGGCCAAATTCTTAGCACAAAGTAGATTTATTTTCCCACAGGGAAAAAAGGGCAGGGAATAAGAGACAAAGAGAGGAGATAGAGGATGAGGGAGAAGAGAAAAGGAACAGGGATAGGGTGGGTGAAGGGATATTTGCCCTGAGGGACAAAGGATTGCTTCTGGATGGAGAGAAATCATAATGTGGTCCATAGACAAATAGCAGTTTTTAAAAGGAAAAATGGAAACCGTGTTAGGATGAGTTGGTTTGTTTTGATTGGGCATGTTAATTAGGGCAGTCAAAAAGAAGGCGTTTGATTGCTGAACTTCAATACTTGGATAGCTGAACCTTGGTGGTCAGCCTCAGGGGGAAGAAGTGGTCAAATAAGAAGATAGACATTGGTGGCTAACATTAGGAATGTAATCTATGGCTGATCAAGGAGGGAGCAAGAAAGCAAAAACCTGTCAGCTCCATGTTTGCCATGCTTGGGAATACTAGAGTCCTTCATCTATCTGTGTCGGGTTTGTTTCCATCACTATGATAAAATTTCTAGGATGATCAAATTGAAAGAATTCCTTTTGTTCATTATTCCAGAAGTTTCAGGCCATGATTATCCCAGTTACTTCTAGTGCTATAACGAGGTAGAACATTGTGGTTGTGGGCGTGTGTAGCCTCTTGCATCATGGCAGTCAAAGCACAAAAGAGAAGAAAAAGAAATGGTCCAAGACATCTCTCCCTCTAACGATGCCCAGCCTCTCAAAGTGTTCCAGCAGTGTCATCAACGGCAGGATAAGCTTTTACCCCATGAGCCTTGAAGACATTTGAGATCCAGTCTGTGTGCTTTATCAGTTTCAGACTAGACTAATAAAGAAATCTTAGCCACCTACAAAATGGAGACCATCACAATGCTCATGCAAAGCAGTTTAGTCATTGCTGTGGATCTAGGATTGTCTAGCTTTCTCCATTCTTTTTGTTTGTCTTTGTTACCATCTGGTAGCATGGTAACAAAATGGTTTTTCAAGTAGGAAAAGCTGTGTCTTAAACTTTTTCCAATTTCTGTCATTGGCAATACTTGTATTGGGGCTATTTTCAAGGTACTACCCTGATATCATTGACTATAGAGTTGAAAAGATATGAACATAGTATGTTTCAGATAAGGTTTTAATTGCTGTGATAAAAGACCATGCCCCAAAGCATATAAAAAACAGAAAGAAATCCTTTCTTTCTCTCTTTCTTTCTTTCTTTCTTTCTTTCTTTCTTTCTTTCTTTCTTTCTTTCTTTCTTCCCAGTAACATGCTGTCATCTACAGAAGTCAGAATAGGAACATAAGCCAGGGACCTGAATACAGGAACTAAAGCAGAAACCATGGAGAAAGATGCCTACTGACTTGATCCTTATGGCTTGCTCAGCCTACTTTCTTTTATCACCAGGGTTTGCACCACCCTCAGTCATCTGGACCCTTTGACATACATTGGTATGGTACAATGGTCTATATTCTGTCAATTATATTTTAAATAAATGCTGATTGGGCAGTAGCCAGGCAGGAAGTATAGGCAGGACTTCCAGACAGAAAGTAGAGGTGGGCGACAAGAACAGGAGAATTCTGGGAAGAAGGAAATTCCTTCGGCAGTCCTTTACCCAGCTTTCCTCTTTACCACAGAGGAAGCAAGATGTGGCTGCCTCACTGAAAAATGTACCGAGCCATGTGGCTAACATATGCTAGAATAATGGGCTAATATAAGTTATAAGAGTTAATAAGAAGCCTGAGCTAATGGGCCAATCAGTTTATAACTAATGTAGACCTCTGTGTGATTTCTTTGGGACTTCACGAGTGTGGAAACCAGGCAGGACAGAAACCCTGACAACAATCCATCATAAATTCAAGATAATGCCCCAGAGGCTTTCCTCCAGGTCTACCCAGTAAGGGCATTTTCTCAATTCAGGTTCTTTTATCCTAAGAGACTCTTGTTTTCCATTGATAAAAACCTACCTAGCACAGAGTGATTTTATCAATCTGAACAGATACAAGCCAGCAGTCGCACACCACAGCCATAACTTGTACCTTCACCACCATGGTATCCTGGGTGTATCTGTGATAAGGTCATGGCACTGAGACAGACTCTTTTCTTGTATACTGGGCTGACCTTAGAAGCTGAGTCTTCTTCCTCAGTTCTGAGATTCTAGGTACATGACACCATAGTCCATGCTGTGCTTTTTCTTTTTGATATGTAGTTTGATGGAACAAGGAAAGCTTCATCTCAACCAGATAGAGAGGAGATGCATTGCCTTGACACTTTACACAGTGATATATTAAGATATTTAGTAGAACCTTTTTTTTGCTTCTTTAAGGCAATTGTATGTGTTGTTATTAGTGCCTTATGTTTATTCTCTGTGTGTGTGTATATACATGTGTGTGTGTGCTCATGCTCTTGTGTGAGCATGCATACATGTGTGTGTATGTGTGTACACAAGGAAAGGTTTGCTGGATGATTGTTGGTCAAAAGGACAAAATGCTGGGAGAAATTACTAAGACTTTAACAAACTTCCTCTCCTTCCTGAGCTTATTGTTAAGTCATATCACAGCTTTCTGTTAGCCAGGATGGTGCATGTGTCTGAATTCAATAAAATGTGAAGAGAAGGGTTATCTTATAAGCATAAGCTTATGACAATCAGCTTTTAGTGCACAGAAAACCATTCCAAACTTCATGGATTCAAACCACAGTCACCCTCTTTCCTTATGACTCTTTGTGTCTACACAGATTTTTAGGTGTGGGTCACGGGGACAACCTTTGAAGGTAAACCTACTTTGGGTTTGCACATATGAGGACTCTACCACTTACCCTTTTAGGGCTCAGCTGCTACCAGTGGCATGAGTAGACCCCAGATGGTCTGTCCAGTAGGCTAACATAGACTTCTTGTCACAGTGCTTTCAGAGTTCAATCAGTAATGAGACCCAATCCACAAGCAGTTTCCAAGCTTCTGTTAGCATCATGTGAGTAAATAGCTTAACAATAAGGGAGGTCACATGATTGAATTAAGATTTAATGTGTAAGACAAATAGACTCCCTACTTTGAGGGGAAAGTTTGTATATCATGAAGAAAATGGGAGCATTTGGGATGTGAGAAATCAGGGCACCTCTTGTTTGCAAATAATTCACCATCTTCTCACAAGACTCTATCAAATAGGATGCCCAAACAGAGATGCTAAGGTCTTAATAGACACCATTGGAGGGCATGTCTGTTATGGTGGCTTTGGAGGCCATCTGTTAAATAAAACCATTATACAGCATGGAAGGTTTGTGTTTCTGTTGTAAAATTCTCAACCTAACCTAACTTTGTATTTCTCTCTCTTTCTCTGTCTCTCTTTCTCTGCCTGCTACACACACCACAGAGATACCACATGCCCACATGTTTACACATATGGACATACACAAAATCACCAACATAGCTATACTCTGTTAAACTTGGAATGAATAATAATAAACCCTGTGAGGTCTTGGAGTTGATTGCTGTAGAAGCCACAATGTTTTGTTGTTATTTTCCACAATTTTTCCAACCTGCTGAGCAGAAGTAAAGCTTGTCTTAAATATTTGTCTTAAAGATATGGTTTGCTGAAGTCATCTTAGCAGACTGGTACGGTTTTGAAGAGCTGTAACAACAGCCTTCGGCAATGCCTGCAGTTGTTCAACTTGTCTAGAGGGAAAGATGGTCAAAATAATAACTCAGAGATCAGCAGACAGTAGCTGGCTGGAATGTCATGGATTTTTTGAGAGACCATACAGGTGATATAATCCTAGAAAGTTCTGGGAAAAATATGAGTGTCATTCAGTTGTTCAGAAGACTATTGAATAAGTTGTATTACAGTCAAAATGGAGGGTGTATATAGATCAAGAATGTTGATTTTCCCACACCAATACCAATCTTTCTTTGTTCCTGAATTCCTGACTGCAACAGCAGAAGACTGTACTTGGTACCTAAGAAGAGGTAATTACTTAAGTAAATAGCCAGCTATCTGGGTTTGTTGTCTCTTGTATTACAGATTTGGCTTTCCTATGTAAAAATACCTTTGATATTGGCCTCACCCAGGTACAGATATAGTGAATGCCTTACTAGCCAGATATCTCTCAGACAATTTTGTTTTACAATTTTAAAAGTGAGGGATTGCCTCCTACCATTGGTACTCACAGGCTCCTTCCCTTAGGAGTCTCTCTATCATTGGGAAGCAGCTAAGCAGACTGATTTGTGGAGCAGTTATGTGTTACACAGTTTTATGTTAACTTGGCACAAGCTAAAGTCATCTGAAAGGTGGGAACCTCCATTAAGAAAAGTTTCCTTAAGACTGTATTGTACCCAAATCTGTAAAACCATTTTCTTAATTAGTGATCCATGGAGGAGGGTCCAGTCCATAGAGGACAGTGCCACCCCTGAGCTTCTGGTCCTGCGTTCTATAAGAAAGCAGGCTGAGGAATCCATAAGCAGCAAACCAGCAAGCAGCACCCCTCCATGGCCTCTTCATCAGTTCCTGCCTCCAGGTTCCTGCCCTGTTTGAGCTCCAGCCCTCATTTCCCTCAGTAATGGACTGTTACCTAGAAGGGGAAGGTGAATAAACCCCAAGTTGTTTTGGTCACAGTGTTTCATTGCAGCAACAGATACCCTAAGAGAAGATGGCTGGAATGTCAGGCAAGACCACCCAGACTTGGAAATATCTATCTGATAGGAAACAGTCTGAGAACTTTCAACCAATTTATGATTCTGTCATACTGCAAATATACAGATCCTAGAACTGGGTGAGAAGAAAAAGATGACTTATTATTCCTTTTTAAAATTTAATTTTTTCATAATTTTATTGATTCTTTGAGACATTCACACCACACACCCCAACCACTAATTCCCCAATCCTTCCATGTCTGCCCTTCACCCTTGTAGCCTTTCCCCCTGACAAAAGAAAAATTAAAAAAGCAAGAACAGAAACTCAGAAAAATATTTTTGATCTTCTGTCTTTCCAGTCTCTCCATCACATACTCATTTGCCATAGTGGCTTTGCAAGCTGTGGTGTGTCACACAGTAAACCTTTTTGTTCAAATAGCTTTACTTGCAAATGGTCATTGCAATCAGTTGTTGGTATGGTTCAAGGCTACAGCTTCTGGAATACTGTCAATACTGGACCTTCATCAAAACTCCTCTCAGATATCCTGCTGTTGCTCTGAGTCATGGAGATCCTGCAGCTATGATTCCACAGGACCAGTCCTTTCACCCTCTCCAGAAGGTTATAGATAGGGTAGATGTTGGGGTGGGCACACTTGAGGCCCAGAATGTGGGCCTAGGTGGTAGCTGAGTGCTCATCCTGGGTCTTCACTAGGATTGCCTCCCTCAGGCAAGGCTCAGGGCCAGCTCTCCCCAAGAGCATGTTGAGTAGTAGGATCTGGATATCACCATGCTCCTGACTGGCAGCTCAGGCCACTAAGATCAGTGGGGTCATAGTGACAGCATGGTCCTCAGACAGAAACATGGCCTAGACCATGCGCATTTGGATTGGCCTTCTTTGTAACAAGAACCATAAACATCAACACAGACAACAGCAGTGAATAGTGCCATGGCCCCAGGCATGGCCCTTGATGGCATCCTAGGCCCAGACATCACATGGCCCCAGGAGGCTACCTCGTTCACCCATCTCAGCCTGCTCTTGTTATGTTTGCATAGTTGATTACGTTTTTCCTCTAGTACATGAACCACAAACCACGCCACTTCTCCTTCTCTCCCATTTCTCTACCAAACACCTGTTCTTCTTAGTGCCTTCCACTTGCATGGAGGTGGAGGTGCCAGCCATGTCAGGGGCTGTCTTCTGCTCTCCTCATTATTCTTAACGATACATGTTTCAGTTACTTTTCTCTTGCTCTGGTGAGACTATGAGCAAAGCAACAAAGAAGAAAGAGTTTATTTGAGGTTTACAGTTTCAGAGGTTTAGAGTTCATAATAATGGTGCAAAATCATGGTGGCAGATGCAGCTGAGAGCTCACATCATGATCTCCAAGTAGGACGAACTGGGGACCAGGTATTCAAATAGATGAACCTATTAGGACCATTCTCATTCAACCCCATACTATATTTGTATCATTTTTTTCTGCTCTGATAACTCTTGGTGTTTGAGTGCCCACCCAATTTATAGGTAGGGCTACATTGATTAAAGTTGTGTCAACTAGTCTTTGCTTTCTTTGTATAAGTACAATACCAGCTAAGAAAAGAAGTTATTTTACTGCCTGGGTAACGGATCCTGTTTATGAAGGGTAAGTAACACTGATACTCTATGGTAGGTTGAGGAGGGGTTAGCTGAAATCTGAAAGCATGTGTGGCATATAATCGGCCACCTCATTGCCTACAGGCCAACCTGATGGAAGAACGAAGGAAGTCAACATGATCAAGATCACTCTGTTTCAGACTCTCAGCAGTGAAGCTACCTGCTCTTCTATTGAGTAAAGAGCCTTCCCCAGATGAAGATTTTGGCTAGAAATTATTCCCTATGAAATGACCAGTTATAAAATGGAAGATGATGGTAACTGGACATTTCCTACACTGCATAACAAGTTACTCTTTTCTTCCTCATTGTATTAAAGCTGGTGGGCGTACAAGCTTCTGTTTACCCTTTAAATCTCAAAAAGTGAACAAAGCTGGGTTGCAGGAAGTGTGAGTTTCCTCTGGAAGTGGATACAATGTCAGGTAGAAATTTCTTGGTACGAGTAGTTCATTCCATAAGAAGAAGGTTGTTGACATTGTGATCATGTTCATCTGGGATTTAAATGTCTATATGGGCTCTGGGTGGATGGTCGGCATCCACAGAAGCTAATGACGCCATATATCCTCAAATCTCAGTATCATTCCTGACTCTTCGGGCCCTTTCTGCATACATGGTCTGGTTCACAGAATAGATTTGGTCGATGGTTGGAATTCACTAAAGATTTGAAAAGTGAAGGAGAGAGATAAACTGTTATGCTTTGGCAGGAGCTCCTGTCGAAGCATGCTCAGACAGCTTGCGCAAACGCTCTCTAGATTCTTGGAGAACTTGAAAATCATTTGCTTCTGTCCTACAGGTGGTACAATCCTTCCAGGTCAGCTTCTTGCTTTTGTGCCTTTCCTGTATTTGAAATCATCAGTATATTTCTTGATTTCTTTTCTTCCCAGTCATTCCAAAAACTTAAAAGCATTTAACTTATCCTTTCAATTACTTTCTAACTTAAAACAGTAAGTATATTGTTTATTCTCCTGCTGAAGTGATGGTAGATAGCCATTTCCTCTTTAGGTTTTCTCCACCATTTATATTTTGCATTTGTCAGTGCAGAATATGGTTTAGGCATGGCCATGTCTAGTGACTTCATGTTATACAGTAAGCCATCTCAAATTTAGTGTTATAAAACAGCCATCTTCTTTTTATCATGCTTACAATCCATGGTGTAATGTTTTTGGCACCACAGCTCGTCTCTGTATTCTGGCATCTTTGCTCTAGCATCCAGTAAGATACATAAGCCGGAGGTAACTTTACAACTGGAGACCAAAAGCACCTTGAAAATATCCATACTCATGTGCCTGGCACATCGACTGGGAGGAGTTTAAGACTACCATTGCCAGCTATAGTTTTCACATCATGGACTTTCATATGACTTTACCTCCTCACAATAGGTCATTTCTTCTGTTTGTTTGAATTAGTCAGTTGCTATCACAAACCCTCCAGACCCAAAACTCTTGATAGAGATGCCTAAGAATTGGGGCTTACTGATAAAAACAAAAACATACTAACAAACAAAAACCCTCCCAAACTAAAAAAACTAAAACACAACACAACACACACACACACACACACACACACACACACACACAGCTCTTGCTTCAAAGAGACTAAGAGATAATTATTTTTAAAGTTAAATTTGAATGACCATGGCCTAAAAAGAACATGGAGCCAGGTTCCTGAAGTTCAGTGTTCCCATGGAATTAGTTTTGTAAAGTGTTTTCCCAAAATGTTCTTGAATGCATGGATCCCATCTGGTAGAACTGATAAGAGGTGACTGGACCTTAAGGGATTTGGCACACTCAGCACATCCACCCATTAATGTAGTCATTATCTGACGGCATTGCTGAGACGTAGTTCTGATGTGGATGGAGCTGGGTTAGTGGACTTGGGCTACTGGCAATATGCCTTTGAGACCTTTACCTTATCTTCTGCTTCCAACTTCCTTCTTGCTTTCTTAGCCATCTAAGGCATCGTGGTTTTGACATATCTGCCCCACTATGGTATTTTATCCTACGACAAACTCATAGTGATAGAGCCAAGACCGTAAATTGAAATCTCTGACACTGTGAGCCAAGACAAATCTTTCTTCCTTTAAATTGTTAATCTCATACATTTTCCCATACTTTCTAAAAGCTGTCTAACACCTGTCTGCAGTTTCTAAGGCGGTGGTCTATCACAACATCACTGAGTTTTTCAAGACTCACAGTAATAATGAATACTCAACTACATGATCTAATATCTCCAAAGTTCATGATAAACTAGCACAAAGGCAAGCAGGATTAAAATCCCTTTCATACACAATCTTCTTCTGCAAATGACTTATCTGGTTCCATTTTATTTAGGGTAACTTCAAAAATGTCCCGTTAGCACAAAATGCGCCCGCCCATAGACACACCAGATACAGGGCTCAGTGGCTGTTTCAATTTGCTGTGAAACAGAGAACCATGCTAGCATTTCTGGTTTCTGCTTTTGAAATGAATGAGTCTCCAGTTAGGATATGTATTATGTCCTCCTTCTTTCCTTTGTGTCTGAATGAAGCCTCCCCTCACATTAGTAAAACCAGGCTATATTTTATTTATGTTTTAGTAGTTCTTTATATTAGCTACATATGAATATTGCTCAATCAAGAAAATCAAATCAAAAACCAACTTATTCTATAGTTTCTTTGATTCTAAGGATTTGCTTTTTAAAACTGTGTTTTCATGAACAGAAAAGTAAATTGAACTGATTTTCCAACTCAGCTTCTAAGCAGGTTGCCACACATCTAATTTAAATTTTCCTTTATTCTTATGACAGCTATGCGATAACCTACATAAATAAAACCACCTTAATAAGATGCCATAACAAGTAATCTGGATTTTGAACAATTTAAATCAACAAGCCGTAAAAACCACATCTCCAGAAAAGACTAGCATTTTCCAGAAACATTTTGGTGAAAATTAAAGACAAAAGAAGACATTAGAATGTGTAGGGCAATAAGTAATGCTTTTTTCTGAATAGTTTTATTTCAAGTTATATATGAAAAGATGATATTGAATTTTAATAAAAAATATGTCATTTATCACTTATGTATAAGCTTGATAGTCTTCAGTATCTCCTTTTCACCCAGCGTTACCACCTCCAAATGGAGTTAGTTATTGGATTGCCAGAGGTGTTTATTAGGGTCCAATGGTCACCAACTTGGGTTTACAGGATCTTAAGTCTCTGAATAAGGATTTGGAAAGAGATCTGTGGATAACAACAAAAAAGACATAGTTTACTAAGGGAAACAGGCACTGTTGAAAGTCAAAATGAGCTGGAGAAGGGACAGAGTTTCAATGGCAGAGTCATAGCAGCCATAAGGCCCATTAAGAAAAAAATTATTTCTAGCCAGAGAAAAGAACCTAGCCTGCGTGGAGGCCTGACATTGCACTTAGCCTGGGTCAAGTATCTGACCAGGAGCCCTCCTCTAAAAAGGCAGGCTCACATTAAGCCATGCTAAAACGATGGACAGATAATTAGTCCTTTAATTAAATACTCTTTCTTTCCTTACCAAAATCCCACTCCTAGAGAAGTGGCTTCAGGGCTGCCCACTTAACTGAATTATTCAAAAAAGCATAGCTTCTCCTTTTCTTTCCATCTCATTTCTAAGCAAGCCTTCTCCATTAGCCAGGATTCTCTAAAGATCAGAACCAATAGAATAAATATATATGTATCACATATACCTATATTATCACATATATAGATATAGGTATCACATATACATATCAATCATATGTGCATATATCAATGATATATGACATCAATACACATATAAATCACATACAATGTCAACCATATATATATATATATATATATATTGTTAATTAAATTGTCTTACAGACTGAGATTTGGGTAGTCAATGGCTGTCTTCTGATACAAAGGCAAAAAAATTCCCAGTAATTGTTTAGTTCACGAGACTGGATGTCTCAACCATCCAAATATGGTGCTTGAGTCCTACCTAGAAAATTCTTCGAGGGCTGCTGGTCTTCAGTCCTTCTGGTATCCTGAAGCAGGGTCTAATATCAGTGAAGAAGTGCAACAGGCAGCTAGACCTTAGTAGGACCCCAGCCCTTGGCACATCTGACTCCATAATGGAAGTAGCACTCATACTGTAAAACTGAGCACGAAGACAGCACCACCAGCCAGAATAGAAACAAAGACCGAATTCATCCAAGTCCATAGTTCTGGGAATGTTTCTACATGGACTACCCTTGCTTTGTAGTTTCTGCCATTCTGTTTTTGGCTAACTGTTATTGTTAACTGAAGTGTATCAAGCCAGAATATGGTTTTGTTTTGGTGTGTGTGTATGTGTTTGGTGTGTGTGTGTTATGATATTGAAAAAAGAACCAGCTTCACACACACGCACACTTGTGCTTAAAAGCATACCCTGAGAAAGGCTTGATGCAACAACACTGATATTCCAAATATCCAGCATAGTCTCCAGTCATCTAATAAAGTCTTCTCTTGGCTTAAACTTATGTCTGCACAGTCTTCTCTAGTAGCTACCCCACAGCAGGAGTGCCTCAGAAACACAAGAAATGAATTTGCCAGTGAGAGTGACGGCAAGCAGGCAAAAAGCAAAAGCTTCTGTTTTCACGCCCCTTATCTCTGTGGGCTTCATGTGGGCTGCTGCCAAAGGTGTGGCCTATACTTAGGGTCGGTATTCCCAACTCACAGGAGCCAATCAAGAAAATCACTCCAGATGCTAGGGTTGCTTGATCAAGTTGGCAACCAAGATCAGCCATCACACATTAGCTAATATTTCACTCTTCCCCACCATGGTCTTCTGTGCCCTTTCTCTAAAGGTTCCCTCCCCCCATCATGCTTTATCTGCTATGTGTACGACCTCCATGCCAACCTACAAGACATGACATTTTTCTCTTTGCCTCCTCCATTCTCCTCCTCCAAGCAAATGTGGGGATTTAAAACTTTCCTGCCTTGGAGGGTTTTCTTTTAAACTAAGAAAATTGTCCTCAAGTTTCCATTTCTGTCCTTTCTTAAGTTCTTTTATTTATGAGACTAATAGCTCAAAGAGGGGACATTGATTTCCCCTGTGCCATTATCCTGTTCTGAAATGTTTGGACATTTAACACATGCACTTTTTTCTGAGCATGCCCTGTTGCATGCCAGTCAAGATGGGAGAGATTATTAATTTCACTCTCACTTTCTTGCCACAGCACTGTCCTGTGTTAGTTCAAACACACACACGCATGCACGCATGCACCCACGCACCCACGCATGCACGCACGCACGCATGCATATTATTTGATCTCATTCCTTGGCATTGGATTGACTCAGGGATATCATGAAATATATCGTTATGATATTGAAAAGAGAACCAGCTTCATGATTTATTTTTGCTCTTTTTATAGGCAGAGGATTCAAATTTATCCATGCTTTGTAAAATCCTGTAGCATGGGAGTTGTCCTGTGAGATATGGGGATGGATCTTCAAGAGTATTTATTTCACTGACTCTGCTGAGCAGTGTCTCAGAAGGGTCACAGCAGACCTGCTGGGAAGCCTGATGCAAGCCTGGTGATTACCACTGATCCACAGACTTGTCCCATGTGCACACATCTTTTATAAGCTCTGAGCTCGTTTATCTCCAGGGCTCTTCTACATTCATCCATGCTTCTCTAATTAAGTGAATTGTCTAGAGATCTAGATTACTTTTCTATCGCTGGGTATCACTTAGGCGTTGTTTATCTAAATGGAGACAATGGGGAATCAAAACTCAATATACCACCTTCTTGCCTTCTTGACTCAAACTTGTTTTCGATGGAGCTGCATCTATTTACTGGAATTCTAAAGGATTTCTTACCTCTCACACCACTGCATTTTCATTTTCTTTCTTTCTTTCCTTCCTTCCTTCCTTCCTTCCTTCCTTCCTTCCTTCCTTCCTTCCTTCCTTCCTTCTTTCTTTCATTTTATTTTTGTTGTCTCCTACAATAACACAGTAAACAATTCAAGGGCAGAATGATGTGTTCTCTTCTACTTCTGTAGTACTTCACCTAGCATCTACCAACACACACCTACAGTCCTATTTAAATAACAGTTATCCTACACTGAGTGAGAAGAAATAACAAAGCTCACTCCCTTTCGTTTCGAGCCCTGCAATCTGTAGGGTCAAAATCCAGGGGAAAAACAACCCTTAGAAACCATTAACTCATATTCTTCCTCCTTCTGCTCTTCAACTGGACCTTGGGAGCTCAGTCCAGTGCTCTGATGTGGGTCTTTGTCTCTACCTCCATCTGTCACCGGACGAAGGTTCTATGGTGATATTCAAGATAGTCATCAGTCTGACTACGGGACAAGGCCAGTTCAGGCACCCTCTCCTCCACTGCCCAGGGTCCTATATGGGAACATCCCGGTGGATACGTGGGAACCCTTCTAGAGTCAAGCCTCTTGCCAACCCCACAATGCCTCCCTTAATTAAGATATCTTCTTCCCTGTTCCCATATCCATCCTTCCTCCATGTCAACCGTCCCACTCCCTCAAGCTCTCCCCAACCCTTCCCTTCTCCCTTCTCTCTCCCCTTCTCTCCTTCCCCCCACCCCCATGCTCCCAACTTTTTCCTGGTGATCTTGTCTGCTTCCAATTGCAGGAGGATTTATATATGTTTTCCTTTGAGTTCACGTTATTACTTAGCTTCTCTAGGATCACAAACTACAGGCTCAATGTCCTTTGTTTATGGCTAGAATCCACTAATGAGTGAGTACAGACCATATTCATCTTTTTGGGTCTGGGTTATCTCACTCAGGATAGTGTTTTCTATTTCCACCCATTTGCATGCAAAATTCAAGATGTTATTGATTTTACTGCTGAGTAGTACTCTAATGTGTAGGTGTGCCACACTTTCTTTATCCATTCTTCCATTGAGGGGCATCTAGATTGTTTCCAGGTTCTGGTTATTACAAACAATGCTACTATGAACATAGTTGAACAAATGCTTTTGTAGTATGATTGGGCATCTCTTGGGTATATTCCTAAGAGTGGTATTGCTGGATCTGAGGTAGGTTGACTCCCAATTTTCTGAGAAACCGCCACACTGATTTCCAAAGTGGTTGCACAAGTTTGCATTCCCACCAGCACATCCTCTCCAGAATAGGTTATCATTGGTGTTTTGCACAAGTTTGCATTCCCACCCCCACATCTTCTCCAGCATAGGTTATCATTGGTGTTTTGATTTTAGCCATTCTGACAGGTGTAAGATGGTATCTCAAAGTTGTTTTGATTTGCATTTCCTGGATAGCTAAGGAAGTTGAACATGTCCTTAAGTATTTTTTGGACATTTGAAATTTTCCTGTTGAGAATTCTCTGTTCAGTTCAGTGCCCCATTTTTTTATTTGGGTTATTTAGAATTTTAATGTCTAGTTTCTTGAGTTCTTTATATATTTTAGAGATCACACCTTTGTCTGATGTGGGGTTGGTGAAGATCTTCTCCCATTCAGTAGGTTGCCTTTTTGTCTTAGTGACTGTGTCCTTTGCTTTACAGAAGCTTCTCAGTTTCAGGAGGTCCCATTTATTCATTGTTGCTCTTATTGTCTGTGCTACTGGGGTTATACGTAGGAAGTGGTCTCCTGTGCCCATGTATTGCAGGCTACTGCCCACTTTCTCTTCTATCAGGTTCAGTGTGGTGGGATTTATATTGAAGTCTTTAATCCATTTGGACTTGAGTTTTGTGCATAGAAGTCAGGACCACGAGGGGTTGGTCCACCCACTGAGGCAGTGTGCCTGAGGTAATGGGAGCTCACCAAATCCAACTGGACTGGGACTGAACAAGCATGGGATCAAACTGGACCCTCTGAATGTGGCTCACAATTGAGGCAGACTGAGAAGCCAATGATAATGGCACTAAGATTTGTCTCTACTGCATGTACTGGGTTTTGGGATCCTAGTCTATTTGGATGCATACCTTCCTAAACCTGGATGGAGTGGGGAGGGCCTTGGACTTCCCACAGGGCAGGGTACCCTACCCTCTCTTAGGACTGGAGTGGGGAAAAGGGTGAGTGGGAGAGTGGGAGGGAAGTGGGAGGAGGGAAGTGGAAATTTTGAATGGTATTATTTATAAAGTAATAAAAATTATTAGAAAGAAACTAAGCTCAAAAAAAACTATACTGGTAGTCACAGCTCTGTAAAATATGAAGTATAAACAGCTCCAAATTACTTGCAATTGAATAAAAGGAAGGGTTCAATGCTGTAAAAAAAATGGAAACCAATAACTCAGTCTCTTTCAAGCTTCAATAACAACTTGTGTAGCCCAGTGGCTTAATGTTGCCTAAAACAATATTTATTCCCTTAAAACTTCAAACTGTGCTTCTGTCTTCATTTGGAGGTTGGACTCTCATGTATTCCTTGGAGATGATGTAGCGATAAAGTAGGGTTTGCCTAGTGTTCGACTCATTCCCTAACACTTTACCTAAGCCAGCTCATTTTATTTTACAACAGCACATAAGCAGATGCTATAATTATCTCTACTTTTAGAAAAATAAACTGAGCTACATAAAGGGCAGAATTTGCTGAACCTCACATAATTGAAAAGAAAAAATAAAGACCAGACATTTGACCCGAAGGCATTTTAGTCTCAGATTCTGATCTTAGTACTCCACTTCTGTTCACAGTGGCTCATATTTTTAAATTTTTATTTCTTGAGTTTTTGAGACAGAGTCTCACTATGTTATTTTTGAACTTGCAGCAATACCCTTCCTCAGCTAATGAAGTGTTGGAATTATTACTCTAAGCCACCCTGCCAGGATTTACTTATCGGTATACAAAGTCTCAAGGAAGGAGGAGCTAAAGGACTGAGAAAACCAAGTGGAGGGAGGAAATACAGAAGGACAAACCCCAAGTTTTGTTGGTCTGGATGATCAGAGAGGAGACAATGGGTAGCAGTTATAAAAAGATATGGGCCCTTTGTGTTTTACTTTTTCTGGGGAGGGGTAGTGCCCGAGATGAAGTGAACAGAAGGATAGTGTTAGGAAACATGCGGATAAAGTGAGCTGCTCTGGGAATTATGCTACTCAAGATAGGAAATTTTGGATGAAGTGTCATAAGATCCGCTGGCAGCTACTAGGGTAGAGCTTCCATGGCAGAAATGGGTGATGAGCGACTTACTAACGCTCTCAGGTAGGTGAGAGCTTTGAGATTCCCATGTGCACCCTTGGGATCCTGTCCAACTTGTCAAGAGTTTGATTAGCTCAGAACTGGCACTGTTCTTCAAAGCCTGTTTGAAAGTCACGGTGGCAGCTGGTCTCAGCTGGTCAGTGAGATAGAAGGGCTGAATCAGCAGTGGGGACCACCTAGACCCATCAAGCTGAGAAAGGAAAACTTTTCCTTACATCTTCTCCCTGCCTCAAACCCCAGCAGCATATCTAGAGATGACAGTCAAGTTCATTCCCAGGCAGTAGAGCTACAGTGAGAAAAGACATCAGGAGCCCCCATTTTGGGCAACATTTTTAACTGGAAGAGTAAAATGAATTATTTTAGACATGTTTGTTGCGTTCAAGTTTGAGTTTGCAGTAGCTGAACTGGATTTACAAGAGGATCCAACCTCCATGGGAAAAAAAGAGGTATGCGAGCACGCCTGTGTGTGGGGAGGGGTGTTAATAGACATGGCGTTATCTCCAGAGATTTTAATGACCTTTCCTTTATGCCTAGAGAATGTTAAAATAAAAGCTTTATTTCTGGTCACTATTGAAGTGGGAGTCATTCCCGAGGAGGGTTAGGGGAGGGAAGCAGATACGACTGGGTCGCTCTTAGCCTGGTGTTTTAGGTTCTGATCTCCGGGCAGAGTTTTCTTTACAACAATGATGCAGTACTCCATCTTCTGTTCTGTAAACAAAGTGGAAGGTCACTTTTGAACTTTTCCTTTATTTTTGTTTTAGGGTGAACTATTAGTTGCTGCCAGAGGTTAGAAGGATTAAAAATCTGCCCCGTTGAAGAGTTTTGCTAGAGATTTGCAAAAAAATATCTTTAGGCAGGAAGTTAGCGTTCACCTTCCCGGGTTTAATACAACTGCTATGTTTCTAAGGTACAAACCAGTTGTAAAATTTAACTGGTTTTACTATTTCCTGTTGCTATACATAAATCACTCCAAAATTTAAAGACATAAACTAACAATCACTTCTTCGTGCAGCTGGGTAGTGTGAGCTGGATTCAGCCCGGACTCTTTTTTGTTCCTCCTATGGTGGTGCACATAGCTTCAGAGACCATGTCAGATACAGAAAGTCTATGATAACTGCAGTTTAATTAAAGTTGTGCATATAATGGAAAAGGACTTTGTGGTACCTGGAACTGACCAGTCACATAGTGTCTGGTAGTTCAATAATCTGTCTCATGTTTCTGTATATTATGCAAAATGTGCCAAGAAAGTGAGAAATCCATAGAACATATGACAAGTCTCTGGGTACACAGGCTCTGGACCCAGAATAGTGAACCCCTCTTGGCTATCTACTAACTCAGCAAGTCAGAACACTGCTCCAGACTTGAGGCTGGCAGGAGAAACCCTGACTCTTCATGTGAGGAACAACATCATATCATGGCACTATTTCCCTGGTCTCCACATATTTCTCCCACATGTAATTATGGCCGTGTGGTTTCTTTCAGGTTTAATTTAATGTATATTTTGTGTTTCACCAACCCTTTATTATGATTAGCAGCTTTTGGGAGGTAATGTCTATCACATTTTTATTTATTTTAAACTGTATGATTTAAAAGTTGCTAATAAAAAGCATCACATCCCAAAATTAACCAAAGTCAAAGACTATACAACTCAATGAACTTCTACACTGTTAGAGCATCAGTTTGAAATGGAAGCTAGGGAACAGCGGATCAGCTTTCATACTTTCACTATCTAATATTTTTATGGAGTATTCCACCACCAAAAATGAAATATTAACTTTTAATGCATTCACTTTCCATTTATATTTCAATCCATTTCACCTTACCTGTTATTTTTTATTCCTCCTTCAATTTAAAGCAAAAATCTATCTATGCCCATTTTTCTTTTCTCAGAAAGACTCTCTCAATATTTCCTTTAGTGCACATCTTCTGTTGATTCTTTGTTCTGCTTATCTGTAAACCCTCCCAGTTCACCCACAATTTTAGAAATACACCACTCTGGCTTCTGATCTCCATTACTGTGAACGAGAATGCAGATGCCCATCTTGTTTCTGTTCTCTCTTTATGTGCTTTCAGGCTGTAGTGCAGTAACATCATTACATCTAGCCCCGTGGTTATTTTTCACCTCTGCCTATGCCATTGTATTAAATTTGTCAGACTAGGATTTAGCTCAGTGGCAGAGTACTTAGCAAACATGTACAAAGTCACGAATTTGATCCCAGCATGACGTGTCCCTCAGCAGTTGGGATATCTAGCCAGTTTGAATGCCCTTTTTCCCATCAGGACTCTGTTGTATTGGTATATGCATTAGCATTGCAATTATCAAGTGAACAAAAATTAGTTGTCTTCCATCCTCAATGTTCTATCATATAAAGTCAAATAATTCAAGAGGCTTATCTTTTAAGGAAAGGGCATAAAATAAACAGGATAAATAATCTATGATAATCGATTGTAATATAGACAATAACTAAGTGATACTAGTCAAATAGAGTTCACTGTAGATGGAAACTGACAGAAGAATTATGAAGAATTTAAATAGTTAGATATGTTAGCTTCTTATTTTGTTATGGTACCTATAACAGAATGCCAGTCTGGTGACTTGGAGAAAATAGGATTTTAATTTTAAGTAATTATGGAAGTTGGGGCATGAGACATCGATGGATGTCAGATTCAGATGAAATCTAGGAAGAGATGACTCATGATGCATTAATCTGTGTCTTCTCACTGTAACTTCACATAGTGGAAGAAATTGGAGAATTTTTAGTGTCCTTACGGTCGTACCAGTGTCATTCATGAAGATGATGTCCCATATTCAAGGAGCTTCAGGCTACAGTCTCAAAGGTTCATCACCTCTCAGAGTCTCTATTATATAACCCCGGGTTTAAGATTTTGACATCTAAAACCCTGTCTCAAAACAACTTTTTTTTGACATGTGAACTTAAAGGTACACAAACAAAAAAGGAACTAGAATGTTTAATCCTTGAACAGGAATTTTGTATCTTTGATTAATTGTATTGTCCTTGGTTCAGGTATTCCTGATATAAAACAGGTATTTAATAATTACTTTTTGAACAAATAAATCAATACACAAACAAATGTATCTATTCATTCAGCAAGTACATACTTCATGCCTACTCTGCTAGGCACAAATGAGCATACGAAACAGCAACATTTTCATCTCGAAGGACTTGGCAAAGAATATCTTCTACATGCAATAGTATGATTCCCTTGGCATGCACTTCATTTTCTTCTAAGCACTCACTGTGACCCTCTACACATAACAATAACAACAACAAAAAGCAATGGAATTCAGGAAAGTCATCTTTGTGAACAGCTTGAATGATTTTAACTGCATTGTGGATTTATCGACTCATAAACACGAGTGAAAACAAATTGATTTCAGGCTCTGGCTGTATCCAAGCTAATGGTCTTTCTCTTGCTTTGAGGATGGCTTCCCACTTCCCGCAGTGTTATGTTAATTCTCAGATATCCTTTGCCCGAAGATGGTGGAAACTGGCTTGAATCCTCTGACCTCAGACACACAACCTCCTACTTTGCAAGCAGCTACAGTAGGAAACTACTTTCCTAAGAGTAGTAGTGAAGCAGCTTGATGAGTCCATCATTAACCCATGGTGGACTACATGCTTGCCTCTAAGCCAGTGAGGGGCATCAGAGTGGCAGAGATCTCTTCTTAACTCTGTCTGACTCATGAATCAGCTTTGGAGTTAGTCACACTATCCAGGTTACTTGGACTCATAGATTCTAGGATTGAACATACTTGTAAATGAAATACTTTATAAATAAACAGTTGTAGCAGGCATCCCATGTTATTCTAAATGCTTTATACTTTTAATAGTGACATACTAGGTAAAGCTATTAATTTAAAATAACTAGGAGGCAGAAATGTTCATTAGACTAGCAGAAACATTTAAAAGAAAGTTCTGTTTATTTGAAATGGATTTCAAATGGACAAAAGAGGTTCAGTAGGTATTGCCTCCTTGTTTTTAAGGCAAATTGAGATAAAGAATTCACAGAACAGTCTGTGATGAACATGCCCCTCATTTCTATGTAGAAAGAATGCTTCTCAAAGTATATAATAGTGATTAAAATGATGGTTCTATAACTTTATAATGGCTTTAGACACATTACTAGAACACTTTCCATGCTAGTAGATTACTTGGACAAATTATCATGCACTCCAAAATAATGAGATTTTAGTACACATGCATATAGGAGTGTCTAGTTAGCTTTAAGTAATGCTCAAGGCATCATATTTCCTTGGAAGCATTAGTATAGTTGTACAAATATTTGCAGAAGCTCCTTAGAAGAAAGCTTTAAAGCCGTGAGCCATTTAGTTATTTATTTGAATTGTGATAATTTAATTTGAAGCTCATACACTTTACCCCCAAAACAGAGAAGAATTTGAAAAGATTTGGAGTTGTTTTCAGCTACAGGATTTCCATACTCTCTTGGAATAATGTATCTCTCATGGTGGCCTATACCAAGGCCACTAAACTACAATGCTTGTCTAATACAAATATGCAAAACACCAAATGAAGAAGTGATAGCATCAAAAAACTTTGATAGTAAAGAAATAATGTTTGCAACATTCACATGCACACTTGATGAATTCATCTTCTTCAATCTATTTATGGTAAGGATTAGAGCGAGTGTTCTTCAAGTCAGCAAGGTTCACTTTCCCTGGCCTGCCTCAGGACTATAGTACTGATCATTTGCAAATGATCCAGAAAAAAAGGTACACAAATAGTTATTTTGTCTCAGATAATTTTAAACAAGCAATTTTTCCCAAACTGAAAGAATCAGAAAACTATAGCAAGGTAGTGAAGACAGTCCACATATGAAGGGGAGATCAACATTACTCAAGACTTGTAAGGTCCCTTGAAGTTTTGTTTGTTTTGTTTTATTTTTGTAGTATTTAGAACCTAAACAAAATTATCTAGGCACATGAATATCAGAAGATTTGTTTAAACATTAGACAATAGAAGTTTACTGAGAGTAAAGATATAGAGTTCTTCTGTATGGGTTTAACATTAGGGTTCTTACTATGCTTGGAAGAAGGTCCAAATCGAGAAATGTGTTAGAGTATTTGAATGCATCTAATGAAACACTAGCTGGAATTTCAGAATGAAATAATGCAATAGTTATAATCGAAAATTTAATTAAACAGATTTATCAGCAGATTAGGCATCCCAGAAGGAAATTAGTGAAAATACAAAGGATTTCATAGGGAAGCAGACAGAGTGAAACCAGGGAAGAGGAAATGTGGGAATGTCCTTATGCATCTTCACAGATGCAGAATGGAGAGGTGGCAGAGTGGATGGGACCAGACATATTTGAAGAGAAAGCGGCTGAGAACTTTTTAAATTGGTGAAAGATTAAAAAAAAAAAAAGACAAAGGAAGCCGGGGCAGTGCATGCCTTTAATCCCAGCATTAGGGAGGCAGACAGGCGAATCTCTGTGAGTTCGAGGCCAGCCTGGTCTACAAGAGCTAGTTTTAGGACAGGCTCCAAAGCTACAGAGATATCCTGTCTCGAAAAACCAAAACAAAAACAAAAAAAGAAAAAAGACAAAGGAAGTTACACAGAAGTACACCAAATTGTTGCAAGCTAGGGATTAGACAATCTTCAATGCATCTGGGAAATTCTTTTTCTGAAGAGCAGTGTTTAGATGAACAGCTGATTTCTTAACAGAAATAGTGGGCAGAGAAAGCAATAAGATGAAATTCCAAAATGTAATAAAACAAAAAATTTAACAGGTGTTGACTAGTAGTCCTAAGCCCTAGTGGAAACATTCTTCAATAGCCCTGCAATGAGGGGATTTTCAGATAAGCAAATGCTAGGAGTACTTGTTAGCAGTAGAGGACCCCAGAGGAAGCTTCAACATGCTTAGCTAGAAAAGTGAACATGGTTGGAGGTAAAAGCTCAAGGATTTGGGAGAATATGGAGAGTAAATATAAGAGGGAAACAACCTGGTCTAAATGAACGTACAGAGAATCTTATGGAATTTTCATCCTGGAGAGAGTTAAAACAGGTGTAATCAAATGGTAATGATTGAGAAAAAGTATAAATAGCAATAGATGATGGGGGCCTGGGAGATGGCTCAATCAATAAGTAATTTGCTATAAGAACACTGAGTCTGGTACTCTGTACTTATAATCCCAGAACTGTGGGGAAAGGGGGATCCTTGGGGCTTGCTGGCCGTTCGCCCAAATGTGATCATCGTGTCTCAGGGCCTAGTGAAACACCCTTTCCAAAAAATAAACAAAACATCATCCACATCAACCACAGAATTAAAGTTCTTGAGACACGACACTTGAAGTTAATTTTGGCTTGTACACATATGTATACAAATGTACACATATATGCTCATGTGCCCGCACACTTACAAACTAGTACACACAAGCAAGTATGCATAGTCACATATATACACAATTAATTTATTAAGCAAATGTTGGAAGGCATCTGTAAAGTAAATAAAAATTCTACTTATATTAAAATGTATATATTCAGTAAAAATTTAAAAGCCCTTATTTACAGTAAATGTGATGGTATGCACCATGGTTCTTCTTCATCATTGACTCTGACCTCCAAGAGACACTTGGCAATATCTGCAGGTGTTTCTGATTGTCACAACACAGGGGTTATGGCTACCATAGAAACAGTATAAGCTTACGAAGCCACTAACAACTTGCAGAGCACAGAAAAGTCTCTCTCATGACAAAGAATTTTCTAGTCCCTTTTATAGTGTCTGAATCATAGTCAAAGTGATATAGACTCCTGAGGAGCAGAGGATGTGCTTGAAGTTCAGAAGTGCTGACGTTGAGAAAGCCTGACTCAGAGTCATCACTAAAGAAAAACATCCAGCTGATAGAGTAGGGGAAATGATAGTAATCATGTACCTAAATGGAGGGAAAGATAGTGAAGAGAGGACAGAACAGATAGACTAATGGAAGCCAACAGATATTTAAATATACTCCATCATCATATATGTTAAATACAAAGAGTTTCCACTTTAAAATAATTATATTGCATAAGGACAGCAATTTTATATTACTTGTAATGACTATGCCTCAAGAAAATACTGGTTTTTTTCCCCTTTCCATTTATCCATGCATTTTTTCCAGTTCTGCACCATGACACTCAATGATAATTCTAGATGCAGCTTGGTGATATATCCACACCCCATTGTCTCCTACTGTAAACAAAGCGTCTCATCTATACCTGGCATACAGCAAGCATGCTGCATATAGAGCACCTGAGAATGTCTGCAGCCTCTTCATCCCCATGCTTAGGATCTAATCCACAGCCTCATACCTGTTAGGCAAACACTCTATCACTGAGCTACAACTCCAAACCCTTCTCCATTGATTGTTGGCAGTTTTTAAAGATCATGGTACATTTCAGACATTTTCTTCTTAGTCCCCTTTATGTTATTAAAAAAATATTGAAGATTCCTAAGATCTGTGTTCAGTCATGTTTACCAGTAACTGCTATATCAGAGATGAAAAGCAACAATTTATGTATCTTTATTAAAAAATAAAGAAGCTTCTATATGCTAGCATAAATTATATTTTTCAATGAAATAGTTGTATTTTAAAAACTTAATGAAAACAATGGCATTATTTATTGTAACTTTCTTTAACTTCCAGATTAACAGAGAACTGTCAGGTTCTTACATAAGCTTATGCATTTCATATTTTGCTAATTTAGTTGAGGTGCTAAAGAAAGTTCTACCTTACAAAGGCCAGCTTGTAGAAGTAAAGAGGGGCTTCAAAAGATGGCTCAGCAGGTAAGAGCCCTGGATGCTCATCCAGAGGTCTCTGGTCCCATTCCAAGCACTCACATTGTAGAATCATAACCATTGTAACTGGAGATTCAACACCCTCTTATGACCTCTGTGGGCTGCAGGTACACACATGGTTCGTAAACATACATGCAACCAAATACTAATACACTTGAAATAAACATAAATTTAAAAAGATTAAAAAACATTTTGTTTTTATTTAGACATCATATTGAAACTTGACAAGCAGTATTTTATTTTCTTAAATGTTAGTTGCAATATATACAAGGAAAATAACTACATAGTCATTTTTTTACTCTATTGTATTAAAATTTATATAGAGTTTGCATTCGAAGGAATTTTTCTAGCCATGCACAACATTCTTTAATTTTTTCAGATTATTGCTTTTATGTTATGTTCTGAGTGTTTGCATGCATATATATATGCATGCATGTGTGTATATCTCCCAGATAATGTCCACATCTATATCTATATCATATATATCTCTATCTATATTTGTTTGATACCCTCTCTATCCTCTGCAATCACCACACATACATGGTGCATATGCACATATATATTCATGGTACCTGTAGAGGTAAGAAGAGGGTATCAAAATCCCTGGAAGTGAAGTCACAGATGCTTGTGAGCTGCCATATAGGCACTTGCAGCAGAAACTAGCTGGGTCTTCTGCAAGAGTAGCAAGTGCTCTTACTGACAACCATCTCTCTAGCATGCTCTCCATGCTTTTCTAACATTCCACTTTGGAATCAATATTTCATCTTCCAAACATTGACACATTGCACTGTATAGTATTTTACCAACTTCCTTTATAGATAGAATCGTTTTCAACAGAAATCATTGGCAATCCACTAAGCTCATGTTAGATATGTTTCTGGAATTATTGCATATTTCATAAGAAAGCTCAAGCTTATCATGGGAAACATTCTTTGTCAGTTCTATTTTTCCCCTTTGCAGGAACAAGCTTAACTTCTTTCGTGCATAGAAAAAGTCTCCCAGACAATGAGAATTCTGAGTAGTAATTCATCTGTCAGTCATTGCTTTTCGAGGAAAAATGCTATTCTATGAAGATGAAAAAGTCAGACACTTCAACATGTAACTCCCACAATTGTGCAAGTATTTTCCTTGAGGTAGCTGTTGTGCTTCGGGAATTGGGAATAATTGATATACATTTCCAGTTTTGTCAAATGAAGATATGCCCTCAAGGACCAGGCTTTACTGAAATAGGAATTTCAACTTCTCGTCATCAAGAGTGGTAGGAAAAATAAAACACGTCCTTTTATACATTATGTGTTTCCTTCAGCAGCAAAACTCTTCTGAGACTGCCTTATACAATCTTTTGGTTAAAAAAAACACGGCCTCGCACAATAGCATGCAATGTCAGTGAACTCACACTCCCTCTTTTGTTCTGTGACTTGGTCCTTCTACAGAACATTGTATGAACTGTGTTCTTGAATATTGAGAAGAAACCTAATTTTAGTTGAAGAATGGCACAGCAGTTGTTCTGATAGTTGGGGATCTTAGAAATCTCATAACTGGGAAAAGAGTAATGTTAAACTCAAAATTCATAGGCTTGGGAGTTAAGCATGGTTCACTGCTATTTTAATATTGCTATATGAAATTACTATGTAAAAATAGCGCTGTCTCTGTGTGGACAATCTTCACAGAATCAGTTTTAAACCATGCTAATAGCCTAAGCTCTCAGCTGCCGAGAGACTTCAACCAGTCTGTAGAGCAAGGGTTTCCTTCCCATACCAAGTCCTCCTAATTTTCGCCCTTCTTTCTATTCTGTCTCACAAGTGCTCAGATAAGTGGTGAAGATGCATTCACTCTTCTACAAAGCTTTGCGCTGTGGACGTTTAAATTTTATAGTAAAAATAGTTTTGGAGACACAGCAGTGACAAAATCTATAGCACCTGCCCTCATGAAGCTTTTAGCCCAGATGACCAGCAATCAGTGGTTACACTAGGCATAAATGCTGGTATACTTGGAGGTGAAAATAAGTATGGATTTCTTTCTTTTGACTAGTTGTATCCAGGAGTGGGGATGTGCAGTGAGAAACTGAACATGAGACTCTGACTGGGGTAGAAATTAGAAAGGGAGATTCTATGTGTATAAATCCATAAATATGAATGAGGCCATTTAGAAAGTGTTAGACCAGAGCCTTTGACATCAGAGATAAATTTTAGAGCTCAAAAGGAAAAGAATGTAAGATTGATTTTATCATAGAGAAGTTTGAAACATACAAATACCTCATTATCAAAATAACCATTTGTTTCCAAGTGACTGTTTCAAGGGAATCTAAAATCAATGCTTCCTCAGTATTAGTGGAAGACCAAAGAGAAACACAGAAAAAGACCTGCTCTCATGGACAGCGAGTTTCTTTTTATGTTACTCACGTTGATTGCACCCTGGAATCCAATGATCTAAGTAACTGGCTGAGTACAGACTGTCAACATTTGATATTGGTCCTTTAGCAAGGATTGGTTGAAACTGATGAAAGAAACTTTTGCTTTGAAAGCACTGTAGCACCCACCAGTGACAGATGTGACATACACAAACCAAAGGAATTACCACGTTTAACTCCCAAGTGAAGTATAATAAAATGGCAGATAGAGAAAGAAAGTCCTGGTGGAAATTGATGCTTGTAAATGGCTGCATGACTTGGGGACATTTTAAAAGAAACTGTGGTGTTTGGGCTATAGTTTCACAGTGTCCACATTACAAAAGCCGACAAGGGGCCATTAGAAGATTTTATGCAGAAGAGAGAGCTGGGAAGATTTTGTTTCCTAAGATGATAAAAATGTTCTTGAGCCATGGCAGGAGAAAATAGGTAATTGACTGCAATACCGAAGTGTGGGCTGGGTTGTTCTCTCTGCCTTGTCTTCATTTGCCCCTTCATTATTAGCAATGCTTTATCCTCCTTCAACAAATGACCTAGATTATAAAAACACTCTTGGATTTTTGCCTCATTCACGAAGCACATCTTGAAACTTATTTTTCTTTAATCATTTGCAAGAGAACAAAGAACAGCTTGTGATGGGCTAGACAAAAGAATACTCTCCAGTACTAAGAAAAGTTATAATAGTATATATTTTTGAAAAGAAGATGCTGTGCAGGGCAAACTAACTGTATTTTTATCAGAAGTCCATGCTGAAAAATACAATACCTTTAGCAGTTACCAAGCTCTTCAGCAGTCTTGATCATCCCCAAACATCTTAATACATGGGTGAAGAGTCTGCAGAGAAATGGTGTGATATGTTTAGCATTAATACCTTTCTCCTAAACTTTCAATTACCCAAACTCTTATAGGATTATTTTATAGTGATCAAATTTGTACTATACTACATTTAGTGTATAAATAGACTGTGTGGGAAGTGGAATGTTAATAGCTGGCTAATATTTTAAATGTACAGAATATTATTTTAGTATGCTTATATAAACAAACATTTATTCCCAAGGGAACTTACCTGAAGAAAACTGAAAAGAGAAAGCCTCAACAATCAGAGGAACAGGTATTCAATGGGACATGAGTGTCCATGGCCTGAGGGTATTGACCATGTCCAGAATGGGAAAATTATACCAAAAATTTCTCTGAATCACATTAGCTTCAGCTTGACTGAAGATAGATCACTGCTGGCTTGTATCTTCCAAAGCTGGCTTCAGTTTTATTCAAATAATGATACAAAGAATGTCACAAGATGTTATTTTTCTTCATTTTTCAAAACTGTATTTGTGTAACAGAATTATAATATTCTTTATTCTGAACTGATATGTATGACTATATACACAAACAGACACAAGCAGTTTAGATGAACCTTAATCTTAAAGGGTTTTTACAAAAGCACTGCAATAATTATTAATCGCCAGTCTTACAATTTGAGTGTAGTGGCTAACCATGGTTCTCAACATGTGGAAAGAGGGAACCTCTGTTGAGGACTTGCTCTATCCCATTGGCTTGTGCAGGTATATCTTTGGAATATTTTCTTGATTAATACTTGATGTAAGAGGGTCCAGCATACGTAGTGACCAGCATACCATCCTCAAGACAAGTGGGTCTGAACTATATAAGAAGTTTAGCTGAACACGAGCTTTCAAGCATGCCTGTAAGTTCCTATCTTCCATGTTTCCTCCATCCAGTTATGCCTGAGTTTCTTCCCTGACTTCCTAGATAAGTGGTTCTAAATCTGTGGGTCATGACCCCTTTGAGGGCATTGAACAACCCTTTCACAAGGGTCACCTAAGACCATCAGAAAACACAGATATTAACATTATGATACATAAAATAGCAAAATTATAGTTATAAAACAGCAAAGAAACTTTATGGTTGGGAGTCACTACAGCATGAGAAACTGCACTAAAGGGTCTCAGCATTAAGAGGGTTGATAACCACTTTCCTAGATGTTGAACTACAGCCAGGACGCTGAAAGAAATCCTTTTCTCTACAAGTTGCTTTTGGACATAGTATTATTTCACAGTATCAGAAAGCGAAGTAGAGCTTAGCCCTGACTACACTGGGAGAGGTGAGTGTCTGGGTTCCTAACTGAAGGGCCCTTTTCTCTAGGCCCTAGCACCTGAAGGCACATCATGCACCCCACTCCCACTCATCAAAGGCGAAGAGCCCTGGGAGAAGCTTCCCCATGTCCCCAGCCATTCGCCACCACAAGCGGAGTCTTGGCCGTGACTGTGCCTGGAGAGATGAGTATCTGGGTTCCCAGCTGGAGGGACCTGATCTCTAGGCTCTAATCCCCAGAGACACATCCCACCCTGATCTACTCAAGCTCTAGAGACCTGGGAGCAGCCTCCCCACACTACCAATCATCCCCCACCACATTTGCATCCCCAAAACCTGGCTCTGACTGCATCTGGAGAGGTGAGTGTCTGGGTTCCTGGATAGAAGGACTTTCTCTCTAGGCTCTAGCCCCAGGAGGTACATCCCAAGCACCACCCCACCCACTGCTGCCCCAGACTTCAGAGCAGCCCCATCATGCCCCACCCACCCCCCAATACATCTGTGAGCAACCACCAGAGCTTTGACCCCTTGACTCGACCTGCACCTGGAAAAGCCCCAGAGCTGCATCAGAGACCACAAGAGGCACCCACTGGAGGAAGAGATGGGTAGATGACAGTGTAGGAATACATTTAACAGCATAAAGAGCAATATGGCACCACCAGAAACTAATGGATCTACACCAGCAAGGCCTGGACATCCCAAGGCAGATAAAGCAGAAGAAAACAACCTTAAAAATAGTGTTATGAAGATAATAGAGGTCCTTAAAGAGGAAATGAAAAATTTCCTTAAATAAGTGTAGGAAAAGATAAAGAAAAAATTGGAAGAAATTAACAAATTCCTTAAAGAATGCAAAGAAAGCCAAGAAAAACAATCAAACAGGTGAAGGTAATGGTTCAAGACTTGAAAACTGAAATACAGACAATAAAGAAAACACAAACTGAAGAAATTCTGGAAATGGAAAATCTGGGTAAATTCTCAGGAACTACAGATGCAAGCATAACCAATGGAATACAAGAGACAGAAGAGAGAATATTAGGTGTTGAAGATACAATAGAGGAAATAGCTTCATCCATCAAAGAAAATGTTAAATTCAATAGATTCTTAGCACAAATATTCAGGAAATCTGGGTAACCATGAAAAGACACAAGCTAAGATTAAAAGAGATAGAAGAAGGAGAAGAAGTCCATATCAAAGGCACATAAAATATATTCAACAAAACAGAAGAAAAATTTCCAAGCTAAAGAAGGACAAACTATGAGAATACAAAAAGCTTATAGAACACCAAATAAACTGGCCACAAAATGTCCCCTCACCACGTAATAATCAAAACACTACACATACAGAATAAAGAAAGAATGTTAAGAGCTGGAAAGGAAAAAAGGCCTAGTAACATGTAAAGGCAGATCTATCAGGATTATACCCAACTTCTTAATGGAAACTCTGAAAGCAAGAAGGTTCTGAATAGATGTTCTGCAGACACTGAGAACAAGGCTTACAGTTTAGATTATTATATTCAGCAAACCTTTCAATCACCCTAGACAGAAAAAAAAAACAAGATATTCCATGACAAAAACCACAACATACCCAAACTTATGGGACACTTTGAAAGCAGTGCTAAAAGGAAAGTTCATAGCACTAGGTGCCAACAGAAAGAACCTAGAGAAATCTTACACTGGCAACTTAACAACACACCTGAAAGCTCTAGAACAAGAAGAAACAAACTCACAGGATTAGACACCAGGAAATAATGAGATTGAGGGCTGAAATCAATAAGATAGAAACAAAGCAATAAAAGAGACAATGAGAAAGAGTTTGTACTTTGAGAAACTCAACAAGATAGACAAAACTTTTGTAAACTTACCAAAAGATACAAAGAGAACATTCAAATTAACAAAATCAGAAATTAAAAGGGGTAGATAATAACAGACACTTAGGAAATCCAGAGAATCATCAGGTAAGACTTAAAACCTGTACTCCACAAAATTCAAAAATTTAAAGGAAATAGTCAATTTTCTCGATAGGTAACACATACCAAAATTAATCCAAGACCAGATAAACAATTTAAATATATCCATAAGCCCTAAGGAAATAGAAGCAGTCATGAAAAGTCCCCGAACCAAAAAAAGTCCAGGGCCAAATGGTTTCAGTGGTGAATTCTACCAGCACTTCAAAGAAGAGCTAATACACAAATTGTTTCACACAATATAAACAGATGGAACCTTGCCAAATTCTTTTCATGAGCCTACAGTTACCTTGGTACCCAAACCACACAAAGATCCAACTAAGAAAAGGAATTACAGATCAATCTCCCATATGAACATTGATGCAAAAATACTCAATAAAATACTGGCAAGATGAATCCAAGAACACATCAGAAAAATCATCCACCATGATCAAGTTGGCTTCATTCCAGAGATGCAAGGATGGTCCAATATATGAAAATCTGTCAATGTAATCCTCCATATAAAGAAACTGAAAGTAAAAACCACATGATCATCTTATTAGATGCTGCAAAAGACTTTGACAAAATCCAACTTCCCTTCCTGATAAAGGTCTTAGAGAGATCAGGAATACAGGAATATGCCCAAACAAAATAAAGGCAATATACAGCAAGCCAACTGCCAACATCAAACCAAATGCAGAGAAACTCAAAGTGATTCCACTAAAATCAGGAACAAGACAAGACTGTCTACTCTCTCCATATCTATTCAATCTAGTACTTGAAGTTCTAGCTAAAGCAACAAGACAACAAAAGGAGATCCAGGTATATAAATTGGAAAGGAAGAAGTCAAACTTTTACTATTTGCAGATGATGTGGTATACATAAGCAATCCCAAAAATTCTATGAGGGACTCCTACAGCTGATAAACACCTTCAGTAATGGGGCCGGATATAAGATTAACTTAAAAAAAATCAGTAACCTTCCTATTTGTTATATAGATAACAAATGGGCTGAGAAAGATATCAGAGAAATATCACCCTTTTCAATAGTCACAAACAACATAGAATATCTTGGGGTAACTCTAACCAAACAAGTTGAAAGACTTATATGACAAGAATTTTAAGTCTTTGAAGAAAGAAATTGAAGAAGATATCTGAAAATGAAAAGATCTCCTATGCTCTTGGATAGGTAGAATTAAAATAATAAAAATGGCAGGCTTACCAAAAGCAGTCTACAAATTCAATGCAATCCCCTTCAAAATCCCAACACATTTCTTCACAGACCTCGAAAGAAAAATGCTCATCTTCACATGGAAAAACAAAAACTCAGGACCACCAAAACAACCCCGTATAATAAAGAAATTTCCAGAAGTATCAACATCCCCGATTTCAAGCTCACTATAGAGCTATAGTAATGAAAATAGCTTGGTATTGGCACAAAAACAGATAGATGGACAAATGGAATCAAATTGAAGAGCCTGATATTAATCCACACACCTATGAACACCTGATATTTGACAAAGAGGCTAAAATTATACAATGTAGAAAAGAAAGCAACTTCAATAAATGATGCTGGCATAACTGGATGTCAACATGTAGAAAAACATGCAAACAGATCGATATCTATGGCCATGCATAAAACTCAAGTCCAAATGAGTTAAAGCCCTCAACAAAAAGTCAGTAACAATGATCCTCATAGATGAGTAAATGGGAAGTAGCCTTGGAACACGAGACCACTTCCTGAATATAATGCCAGTAGCACTGACATTGAGATCCATATTAAATAAATGAGACCTCCTGAAACTGAGAAGCTTCTGTAAGGCAAAAGACACAGTCAACAAGACAAAATGGCAGCTTACAGAAAGGGAAAATATCTTTACCAACGCCACTTCTGACAGAAGGCTGATCTCCAAAATACACAAAAAATTCAAGAAACTAGACATCACAAAACCAAATAATCCAGTTAAAAAATGGGGTACAGATCTAAACAGAATTCTCAACTGAAGAAACTCAAATAGCTAAAAGGCATTTAAGGAATTGCTTAATATCCTTAGCCACCAGGGGAATGCAAATAAAAACCATGCTGAGATACCATCTTATACCTTTCATAATGGCTAAGATGAAAAACACTAATCACAGTTTATGGTCTAGAGGATGTGGAGTAAGGGGAATACTCCTCCATTGCTGGGGGGGGGGAGTACAAACTTGTACAACCACTTTGGAAATCAGTGTGGTAGTTTCTCAGAAAACTGGGAATCAGTCTACCTTAAGACCCAAGAACACCACTCTTGGGCATATACCCAAAGGATGTACAGTCATACCATAAGGACATTTGTTCACCTATGCTCATAGCAGCATTATCTGTTATAGCCAAAACCTGGAAATGAACTAGATGTCCCATAACTGAAGAATGGATAAAGAAAATATGGTACATTTACACAGTGGAGTACCATTCAGCAGTGGGGCGGGCAATGACATCTTGAAATTTTCAGGTACATGGGTAGAACTAGAAAAAAAAACATTCTGAGTAAGGTAACCCAGACCCATAAGGACAAATACTGTATATACTTGCTCATAAGTGAATATTAGACAAGAAGCAAAGGATAACCAGCCTACAGTCCTCAATCCCAGGGAAGCCAGGAAACAAGGAGGACTCTAAACGAGACATACATGGATACCCCTGGGAAGGGGAAATAGAAATTGCTTTTGAGTAAATTGGGAGCATAACAGGGAGTGGGGAAGGGTGGAAGGGGATGAGGAGGGAAGAAGTAGATGGGAGAAGAGAACATGAGGGATCTGGAAGTTTAAGTAGGGTGAAGGTCAAACAAGGAGAGGAAAGAAAGATATATCTTGACAGAAGAAGCCATTACAAGGTTAGCAAGAAAGCTGGCACTAGGGAAATTCCCAGGAATCCACAAGTATGACCCCAGCTAAGAACCTAAGCAATAGTGGAGAGGGTACCCTAACTGCCCTTTCCCTGTTATCAGAATGATGACTACCTTAATTGTCATCATAGAATCTTCATCCAATAACTAATGGAAGCAGATGCAGAGATCCACAGCTAAGCACTTTGCTAAGCTCCTCGAGTCCAGTCATAGAGAGGGAGAAGTGATAATATGAGCAAAATGAACAAAGGGATCAAGACCATGATGGGGAAACTCACAGAAACAGCTGACCCACGCTAGTGAGAGCTCAGACTCCAGATTGACAACTGGAAAACTTGCATAGGACTGTGCTAGGCCTTCTGAATGTGGGTGACAATTGTGTGACTTGGGCATTTTGTGGGGCCACTGGCACTGGAACCAGTATTTATCCCTAGTGCATGTAATGGCTTTTTGGAGCCCATTCTCCTGGAGGGATACTTAGATACAGGGGGTACAGCCTTGGGCCTGCCTCAAATAGTGTGACAGACTTTGTTGACTCCCCATGGGAATCCTCACCACCTCTGAGGAGTGGATGGGGTGTATGGTGGTGGGAAGTTGGGGAAAGTGGGAGGAGGAGAGAAGGAACAAGGATTGATATGTAAAATAAAAAAGATTGCTTTAAAATAAAAAGAAAGCAAACTTTGACAATTATCAAAGCTGGTTTTAAAAATATTTTTGTCTATTTTTTGAGAATTTAATACAATATATTTTTCATCATATTTCTTTCCCCTTCCCTAACTCTTCCTGAGATTCTTGCCCTTCACTACCTACCCAACTTAATGTTTTTTCTCTCTTAAGAAGGTCAAAGCTGAACCAAACTGAAGAAACAATAACAACACACACAGAAACACACACGAAGTCCAATGTGTATAGGCCAGTGTCTCCTGGCCATGGGGCCTATACTGGAGTGTGATTGGAGTACCCAATGTCACTCTACTAAAGAAGACCAATTTTCTCTTTCCTAGAAGCTATCAATGGCAAATTGTTTCTTGGTTAAGCTGTTTTCTAGGATAAAGGCATTTGTTCAGGTGTGTATGCTATCAGAGTCTCTGTGAGTTGAAGGTTCTTCAGCCTTGCTGTATCTGGAAAATGCTTTTTCCTTAGAGTTTCCCACCACCTCTGTTTCTAACAGTCTTTCTACCTTGTCTTCAACATCGATCACTGAGCCTTGAGGGGAGGGGGTGTGATAAAGATGTCCCTTTTAGATCCGAATGATCTTAAATCTCTCATTTTCTGTGTGTTCAGTTGTGGGTCTCTGTTCATTACTACCTTCTCAAAGAAGAAACTTCTCTGCTGAGCACTGAACAGGACTAATACTTAATGTTAAGAAAAGTGCAAGAATAATTTTGATAGAATTAATGCACCTTGTGGCTTCTTTAACCTGATTTATTATTTGAAATGAGCATATATGGATAAGAGAGGTAAGGAGAGACAACAAAAACAAGAAATACTGTGTACCTATAAATGTGCATATGGTGTAGTGCATATGATGCCTTTTAAGAGTTTCTTTTGGAATATTTTAGATTTGCTGAAAGCTTGGAAACTGATGCAATTATGTGCATGTTTTATTCATTTTCTTTCATGTTAACTACTTTCACAATAAAAACACTGGGTCAGTATGTACTCACTGATATGACATTTACATTTTCCCACCCTAAGTTCTCTACCTTAAGAGCCGATATAATTATTCAATTTTCTTAGGTTCTTCTGGTCTGGGGAAATCACTTTCCTATTTGCTTTCCACTGCCTTGAAATAATTGACACAAATTGAGTTCTTCTGTTGCTCATGGTTAAACTATGTCTGTATGCATTTTTGTCTAGAATGTCACGCTGGCCAGGTGTTTATACTCAAAAAGTTAGTATATATTTTAGTATATTGTTGCATCATTGACTTTTAATATGAGAGTATTCAAAGGTATCTTTTGTGCTATGGACCATGCTTTATGGAAAACAAACTAGTATTACTGAACATTCAGGTGATTTCTGGTTTTAAACTTTTAGAGAACAATGAAGGAAATGTCAGTCTTCAAGTTAGTTTGTGCACATTTGCATATAAACATGTAGGCTACTGTTGTGGAATATTAGTTGAAGATGTGTTACATTCATTTATGCTGTCAAATATTTGTTTAGTGATGCAAAGATGTGTTGCATTCTTTTATGCTGCAATTGTTTAGTTCTGTAAAGCTGTGTTACTTTACCTGTCTGAAACAATTGATTGGTCTAATAAAGAGCTGAACTGCCAATAGCTAGGCAGGAAAGGAGTAGGCAGGGCTGCCAGGGAGAGAGAATAAATTGGAGGAGTAATCTGGGCTTGAGAAGAAGAGGGATGAGCAAGAAAAGGAGAGGATGTGAGGGGATCAGTCATCCAGTCACACAGCCAGTGATGGAGTAAGAAGGAAAGGAAGGTATATAGAATGAAGAAAGTTAAAAGCACAGAGGCGAAATGTACTTAAATAGAAATAGAATAATTTAAGTTAGAAAAGCTGGCAAGATACAGGCCAAGCTATCATAAGTAAGTTCAAAAGTAAGAATAAATCTCACTGTATGGATTTGAGAGCCGGCTGTCAGGCCCCAAAAGAGTTAAAACAAACAAACTATAGGCTACATTACCAGAAGATGAATTTTCATGGCCAGAGTTTATATGTATGTTTATGCTGATGCATTTACCAATTTTGTGGCAATCTGTATTCTTCTGGTCATGGAATATGATACTCATTTCTTATGCATTAATACCATTTTATCTTTGTCAATAAAATAAAATTGGTACTTCATTGCATTAAATTTTTTCCTATTGTTTCTGAGCATTAAACTAATGCACTTTTGGTGAGTTCTTCATTTTTGGTGTCTTTTTCATATCAAGTGAGTTCTTTAAATCAGAATGTAACCAACCTAAGGAGTTATCTGTGTTGAACCTCTTTTCTTTTGTGTTTCATTTGTTTTTAACACTCTCTATAGCTCTTATACAATTGTAACTGTTACTGATTTTTTTTACAGTAACTGGTGAGAGGCATGCCTTTTAGTGTCAAAGATTTCCTGACAACAGTCATATAAAGTAACATGCAGTCATAATGGGATTGAATTTCCCCCTTTGTATTAATAAGTGGTTTTGGTTTAAGGCTCATTGTGGTAATTTGTGGATGTGATCATGAGGATCTGTTTTGTAACTTACTTGAATTTTTATTTTCTGTTTTATGTCTGAACAAAGTAGTGAATTAGAAAAGAATAACAACTTTTACCCATAAAAGAAACAGAAAAAGTGTGTGTGTGTGTGTGTGTGTGTATACCACAGTGTAATTGTGGAGGTCACAATACAACTTTTCTATTATCTATTGTTGGATACATTTTTAATAGCCTTAGATGGATGGTGATGTTCCCATATGTAAAGTGATTATTACTTAGAAAGTGTTGAAACAGAATTTTTGCAATGTACATGTTTTGTTCTTGTGATCTCACAACATCCCTGCCTGCATCTGAGCTGATTTGTTTTGTTTTTGACACATTAGGGGCCAGACTTTGGTGTGCTGCACTTCTGAATTTGAGGCCAGGAAGTATTCAGCTATTGAAAGGAGAAATCAGTTATGGCTTGTTGATTCTTGGAGGAGGTCCATTAGGATCAAAATTGGATGATGTCTATGTGACAGAAGGGATGTCCAGATCTCTTTCATAACCAGACTTTGCCATCTGCATCACAGCTGGAACCGTTGGCTTAGCTCTGCATCTATGCCAGGTTTGTCCTCTCCCAGACCCTAGTACAAATTTGGAATTTCAACCTGAAACTCTAGTCAATATTTTGAGTATAATTTTGAATCTATAGCTCTCAACCTCTACAACCTTGTCTGAAGTAGTAAAGCTAGAACACGGTTTGAATACTTATGAGGACAGAGACTTCATTTATTCACACTATATAAAATACTAAAAGATATGTCACAGTTCCAACAGCTAGAATTATAACTGCCCAAGGCTGTTTCTTGATAGATAAGAATAACTCATAAGCAATGATAAAACTATAGCTAAAGTCGTTTTAAAAATAAAAGAGAACATGTGTTTTGTTCTTGACTGTCTGCTTGATTGTGTTCAGCTGACATCTCTGTTACTCTACTATAGAATACTATGCAGCTATAAAAGAACGATTTTCTTGGACATTTTTAACACTATGTTTGCTTATAGGCCATACTGAGTAAAATAAAGCAGGTACAAAAAAAAGACAAATATTACATGGTCTCATTTGTTAATGGAGACTTCTCCTTCTTGCCCACCAGTCATTGCTGTCGTTTATAAGGTAACCACTCAGAGGTTTAATATTAATTGTAATTGTTTGACCAATGGATTAGGTATATTACTTACTAGTTCTCACAATTAAATTAATCCATTTCTACTAATCTGTGTATCACCATGTGTCCGTGGCTTTATTGGTGATGCCCTGGCATGTTACTCCTTCAGTGGCTACATGGCGTTTCCAATTCCACCTTCTTTCTCTCTGTACCTTTATTTGGATTTCCTACCTGGTTCTATTCTGCCTGGCCATTAGCTGAAGCAGCTTTATTCATCACCCGATGAGAGAAACACTTTTCACAGCATTGAGAGGGCATCCTACACCACTCATTTATTTATAAAATCTAAAATTGTCTAGTAGAAATAGAGAATAAAATGGCAGTGAGCAGGAGCTAGAATGCTTGCTCAGAGAGGATGAAATGATGTTGCTGAAATGAGGATTTTAAAACATCTATTAATACGCAGATTTTTAACACAGAGCAGTTGGGGGAGATTATGCCTCAGAAGTGAAGGGGAAAAGAGTTAAGGTGAACTTGGTCACAATGGAAAGGCAGATGTGGGAATATTTTGCCAGTCCTAGTACACAAAATTTGTAAAATCAAATAATAATCCTGGCTTAAGCAGCAGAGCTGGCTATAAAGTAGTTCAACAAAATATGCCCATGAATGTCCTATATTGTATTGACTCATGTATCTTTTCCTATTAAAATATTTAGAAATTCAACCAGTTTATGTAATGTGTGTAATTTTGTGACCTTCCTGTCCATATGTAGCTTTTCTCATTGATTATGTGGTTTTCTATAGTGTGTGCAAGGAAGTGAAGTGCTTAATGCTGTTGATTAATATTATAAACAAATATAATTTATGCAGAAATGCACAGTAAATGGTTCCTGAATGCATTTCTTAGTGAACAATATGCTTGTTCTATTATGGAATTTTACTTTTATAAACAGAAGTCTCCCTGGACAATAGACAGCTGTTTCTATAAGATGGTAATTAATGTTTTTCCCCATTAAAACAGATTGCTTTACATATTTGGAAAACAAAGATTAGCACAAGAAGTCATCTTAGTCTCTAATTTTAAACTAGCTTTAGTAAAACATATTAGGTTATGCTCGATAATTTAAAAGATCTAAGAAGTGCATGCAGAAAAATGTTTGACTTTAACAAAGAGAATTTCCCCCTTAGCTTGCATCAGGATCATATGGAAGACAATTGAAATAAAGTTTCTAATTTAGTATAATATGGCATATAGGCTCATGTATTTGTATTATGGACCCTAGCTAATGATGCTGTTTTGGAGCATCATGGAACCTTTAGGAGGTTAGCCTTACAGGAGGAAGTATATCACTGGGATTCAGCCTTCAGATTTTATACCCAACCTTACTGTCAGCTCTCTACTTCTTCACTGTGTATATAACACAAGCAGCTTTTTCAAAGTCCTGCTGCCTTGCCTTCACAGCTGTAGTGAACAACCTAAGTCTCTTTTCAATAATAAGCCCCAATCAGCCCATCCCTCCTTAAATTTCTTGTGTCAGCTGTTTTGTCTTAGCAATAGGAAAGCTAATATACCTAGTGATTCTAATATCACTGATGTAGGGCTCACATTTGAAAAAGTTTCTCTAAAGTCATGATTTTACCTTTTAAAGAGGCATTCCATTTTATATGTTCAAATGAATTTCTTTAGAACTATGGCATCCATAAGACTTGAGAGATAGCTTGCAAGTTTGAGGACCTGAGTCTCATCCCTAGAATCATGTAAAAAAAAAAAAGCGTGACTTAGTGACATAATTTTGCCATTCCAGCAACATAGGGATAGGCAGATTCCCTCAGGGTCATTGACCAGACAAACTCACTTCCTCAGTGCTTCTAGACAAAGTGACCATATCTCAAAAATGTGGATGGCATCTGAGGAAAGACATGGATACTAACTTCTGATTTCCAAAATGCATACACTCCAGTGAGTACATAATCACCCACATATGTGCACCCACATCAACAGGAACACTCTTGAACACAAATACAAAAGAAAGAAGAAAAAAAGCAATAAATAAACAAATCAATTAATTAAACAGCTCCATAAAGTACTTGCAGTGATATCTCCATGTTAAAAATCTCCGGAAATTTTCTGTGTTACAATTGCTTTTAGAGCCCATTTATGAACCATTACTTTCTACATAATGAAGTTGAGACCTGTCTAGATGCAGAGTGAGATCTTATCTCTAAACAGCTATGGAACTCAAAACAAAAAGTGATGATGTAATTACAAGAAAATATATTTGGGAGAAATCAGGTCATACTTGATTAGTGTGGTGGTTTGAATGCGAATGGGACCATAGCTTTGTTTCACAATAGATGGAACTATTTGGGAAGGTTTAGGAGGAGAGGCCTTGTTGGAGGAGGTATGTCACTATGGGTAGACTTTGAGGTTTCAAAAACCCACACTATTCCTAGTTAGCATTCTCTTCCTCCCCCTTCTTGCTTTCCTTCATTCATGTCTCTTTCTGCCTTGTGCTATTGTCTCAACATGTAAGCTCTAAGCTACTGCTCCAGTGCTATGCCTGCCTGCTGGCATACTCCGTACAATGATTGTCATGGATTCTAACCCTCTGAAATATTTCTTCCATAAGTTGCCTAGATTGTGGTTTCTCTTTACAGCAATAGAAAAGTACATGAGACAATTAGTTACAGCTCAAGGTAGAAGCAGCAGCTGAGCTAGACATTACTGAAAGCATCCTTAAAGTGAGAAGAGCTGGAGGTTTAGAATGATCAAAACAACATTTTTAGGCACAGATAGGAATCAAAGGATTCATAAGAGAGAGTTATTTTAGGAGACTAATATATGCAAGCCCAGGGTTTGCAGTAAGCAGAAGTGAGAGAGAGAATGAGAGTTTGCAGTGTAAAACAATTCTCTACTCACACCCCCCACACATGGCCAGTGGTTAGATATTTGTGTCAGGATCACATTGTCTCAGGCCATCACTATCCCTTGGGCAGGTTTTATGACCTAAAAGAGTAAGACTATTTTGAAACTTAACATGGGCTTACTGGACAGTACTCTCTGTAGGTTTCCCTCAGGAGCCTCTAAGCACTGCCAAATTCATATTATATTTTGACTTATTTTTATGCTCAGTGTTTTTAGTTAACCACTAAAAGATAGTGGGAAAATTGGTGCTTAATTGTGGAGGACATTGCATTTCAGGTTGTGGTGTGTGGTGTTTTGGCTGGTGGTCAGGGAGGAGAAATATTTCTCAACTCAAAGAGAAGCTTGGAGACAAATGTTAGGAAGACAAATTTGGCAGCAGCCTCGATGGAAGACATTAAATGAAAGAATGGTATAGAGACAGGTGGAAATTTTGCTATCAACAGAGTGTTATAAAAGCACTGGAGAAGATACTAAAAGGAGAAGTTTGTGTGTTAGAGACATTGAAATGAATTTCCAGATCTCAAGGAAATACCGGAGCAAGAAGAGGAAGTATGAAGTCCCACTTTGCCTCATTTTAAGTTTAAGGGGCTATGAAAATAGTAGGATCCTTAACAAAGCAAAATCATCAAGCAGAATATTCTTTGGAATTAAGAAGAAAAACAATCTGAGATTTACACATTGCTGTATGTTTCTGCAACTCAGAGTTTTTCATAAATCTTCATAGGAAAATATATTAAATCATAGTAATTGTCATAACAGAATTCTAACACTACCTCCCTGAAGTCTTCTCCAGATATTTCTGGACATCCACATGACCCTCAGATAGATGCACTAATTGCAAATTCTGTGATTTTTGCACTCTCTTGTGGAGGCCTCATATGCATTAAGCAGCTTCATATTACCAGGCCATGTCCCTGGACATGTTCTTCCAGAGTGCCTCATTCTCTGTCCAAGGTGCTGACCCACTCAATGACCCTAACTTTGCCATTTTCATCTGTGTGTAGCTTATTGACATTAATTACATTTATACTGCTGCACCCATCAATAGCTATTTTCAAAACTTGGCCTAGTTAAAGCAAATAATTAGTTAACCTTAAAATGATTTATTATTTAGTGCATTTTCAGCTTCTCAGCAGAATTGAATGGGAAGTTAAATTTTACTTGCTTATATTTGAAGATATTTGCATGAGTGTCCATCAGTGATATTGAATTATGATTTTTTTTGAAGTGTCATTGTCTGAGTTTTAGAGTAGGATTTTCCTTGTCTCATAAATGAGTTTAAAAGTTTTCCTCCCAATCAAACTTTCAAAGATCTTGAAAGACAGGCTTTGATGTTTCTTTTGTTGGTAGAATTTATACATGAAGTCACCAGACCCAGTTTTCTATTTCAGTCTGCTCCTGTTTTACTTTTTCCTGTTTCACTTTTGCTAAGTGCTATGTTTCTAGAAACTTATCAATTTTTAGACACAGTTTGTTTTTTGTTTTTATTTCTTCTTTGAGCAATCAGTTGTCTGGAAATATTTGTGAATTCATTTTCTTTCTTCAATGATATTGACTTCTAAGTTCACATAATGGTCATTATGAGATGTTTATTATATTGAGTTCATAAAAATTATTAAACTTTGCTTTGTTCCCTAATATATGATCTCACTTGATGCATTTGTGTATATTCCTGTTATTGAGGGAAATTTTTTATATGTCTGTTAGGTCAATTTTATTTCATTAGTTCATTTATTTTCTTTCTATATAATATTCAATTGCATAGACATATCACATGTTTGGATGTTGTATGTCTATTTGCCTCATTGTTTCCTCTAAGACTTGGCAATTATCAATTAAGGTGCTATAAACAAGCATACAGATTTTACATGAACAAACATACTCATTGCTGTGTAAATACTAACCAGTCTATTTTTTGGATTTCTGGTAACAATACATTTTGTTTTTAAATAAATAAATAAACTGCTTTCTAAAATGATGGTTACTTTATACCAAGAATGTACAAGAATTTCTATTTATCCTCATTCTTTCCAGATATGGCATTGTCAGTGCTTTAGACTTTTAACTCTTTCAATAGACCTACTGTATCTGATCTGATTTGCAATTTTATGATGATATATGGTGCTAGAATCTTGCCCTATAATGATTTCTTATAAACATGTCTTCTTTGATGGGTGTTTTCCATTTTATAACTGGCCTCTTTCTTATTGTTTATTAAGAATTGTGTATCTAGGTATATGTTGCAAGGAGGGCCCCTTATTCTTCCTGGTCACCTGACTAGCTTGGCCCCAAAATAACCACACAGAAATTGTATTAATTAAATCACTGCTTGGCCCCTTAGTTTTAGTTTCTTATTGGCTAATTCTTAGATCTTAATTTAACCCATTTCTAGCAATCTGTGTATTGCCACGTGGCAGTGGCTTACCAGGAAATATTCAGCATGTCTGACTCCGGCGGCAGCTGCCTTTCTTTCTCCCAGCATTTAGTTCTGTCTCCCTGCCTAGCTAAATTCTGCCTTATCAAGTGGTCCAAAGCAGTTTCTTTATTAACAAAACTCAGTTGTAAAAGCAACACAGAGACAGAAGGACCTCCTACACCAGGTACAAGTCCTTTATCAGCCTATCCTAGGCATTTCACTAGCATTTCTTCATAGTCTGTGGCTTAGGACATTGGGCTCCTTTTTTTTCAATCCAAGTTGAGGTTTTGCAGTCATTAAGCCTACTTCCCAGCTCTTGGTCAATCAAACTACTTTCTATATTATCCTTCTCATTTTAAATATTTTACAACAGCAGGCTCATACAATGTTTGTTGCAATCTGTCTTGCTTGTTTCATTTATCATAGTGTTCCCAAGGCTCACATGTTATATGTAACATGTACCAGAACTTCATTCCTTTTTATGGCTAACGTCCACTGTCTGCATATGACACATTTTTTTTGTCCATTATTCTGTAGAAGAGCCCTTGATTTGTTTCTATCTTGTGGCTAGTGAGGAGCATGATGTAGTGAATAATGGCATACAGATACCTCTCTATACTCTGCTTGTGGATATACACTTAAGAATAGTGTCCTATGATTCTATATTTAGCTTTTTAAGAAACTGCCAAGCTTCCAAAAAAGCTGCACCATTTAACTAAATTCCTTTCTGTCTACTTGTGCGAGTGGATGGCATTGACTTTTCCACTCCAATGATACTTTCAGGAAATAAGTGAAAGCACTGAACTTCAAAGGTTCTGTATTGAAGTATGCTCAGGAGAGCATAGAACCAGTTCACAAAGAACATTCAGGGATCAGCAATGTCTTACCCAGTTAAGGTCCTTGCACTAAGCCTGACAAACTGAGTTTTATCTCTGAGATCCAAGTGGTAGAAGAAGAGAACATAGCATAGTTCTGCAATTTGGTCTCTAAACTCTGCATGTGTTTTCTTGTATAAGCATACATGCTCACACAAAATGAATAATAAATAAAATGTAATAAAAAGAATATTCAGGGACAATGCTGTTTTGAATCTGCCATTTCTTTTTATCTACAGAAATATGATGTTATTATTACAGACAAATGTAGCTTTAATTTTGCATTCATGAATAAAATCATTTCACCTGGCTTTTTACATTTACTTGTCCACTTACAATGCTCATTTTCTACCTACTGTGTGGTAAGTACTTTGATGACAAAAAAAAGCAATGAACAGATAGAAAACTTATATTACAATATAAAGGATCAGAAAATAAACACATTTTTATGGAAAGCCAGATAATTTTTAGCAAAGACTGCAATACAATAGAGTTTTAAGTCTGCACGAACCTGTTAATGATACATGGAAGTGGATATGTGGAGGAAAGGAAGGGTAGAGCATTTGAGACACAAGGAACAGCTTATCTCCTTGTTAGGAAGGTAGAGACTTTCCTGGCATGTTTCATGAATGTACAGAGGGACAGCTGAAAGAATTATTTTAGGAAATATGACAGGCATAAGAAAACACAGAGAGATATACAAGACTCAGTGTCACTGCAGACTTGCAGCAGGGTAGAATTCCCTCTAAGGACAGCAAAAAGAAGTTAAGTGAGAAAACCCCACTGATGCTTCAATAAGATGTGTGTCATCAGTGCTGATTCAACTGCTTCACAGTCAAGTACAAGTCAGGCCCATTGGAGTCACAGTGTCAGAAAAGACTTTCTTGGAGCGTCAGGTGGCCTTTCTCTGCCCCTTTCTTCACACAATGAAAAGGTGTCTTAGAGTTGGGTTCTGGACTAAATTAAAAGTATTGATTTTGACTTGCCGTCAAAGCCCAGTAGCCTGCATTTGATATCCGGAAACTATGGTTGGAGAGAATCAATTCCCGAGAGTTGTACTATGACCTACGCTTGCGTGCCATGGGCATGATTGAGTCTTGTGGGCAGTATTCACTTTAGTACAAGGCCCCTGCAACAGTTTTTCTACATCTGTCCATTTGGACAGCCTTCAGTAGCAGACTCCATCCTGTCGAGCTGGCAAGAGGAGGCTGCCGGCTTTCCAAGTATTGTGTGTGGATAGTTGGCTGTGGGGTCCAAATTTGAAAACTGGCTCCTGTCTCTTTGTGATGTGTCATTTTGTAGCTGGCTCAAAGTAAAGCAGAACAGGGAGAAATTGTAGGTTCTGTCTTCTTCAGTCCTCTCTCCTGCTCTCCCAGCAAAATATAGGAAATCTCCAAACTATCCGGATGCATGTTTCTGGAAGGTGTAATGCTTCCTGGAAGTAGAGCTTCACCAATAAATGGGCTGTTTGATTGCTATTTCTTTGTCCATCATCCTTCAGGTTGATGCCACATCTCCTTAGTGGCCCCCCATCACATTTTAAATTGTGCTCAAGGGATCTTGAAGAAAAAGATGAGCCTCATAGCACAGCAAGGCTGTGCTGTTCAGTGTCATTCCCGATAACTGAGTGGCAGCAAAGCAGGCCTGTGAAGCTTTGGTTATAAGAGAGAAGGAAGTGTTGTGGAATATTTGATTGAACTCTGAAACTCCGAGACTGTGTTAATAAAATCAACCTTGGATTGGGGGCAGAGCCAGTTACTAGTTGGCAGAAATTAGCCATAGAGAATATGGAGGAGTAAGGAAGATGGATAGAGAGATGCACAGGAAGGAGTAGGGAGGCACTTGGACTTTTTTTTTTTTTTTTTGGTTTGGGATTTGGAATGGCTGGAAAGACACTTGTTTGTGGGGTCTCCCAGTCAAAAAGGAAGGTCATCTGGTTGCTTCTCGGCCTCTTCGAGCCATCAGGTTTTCAGCCCAGCATCTGACTCCTGAGTCTCCATTGGTAAATAGAAAATACAGACTTAGTTAAAAACTACGTTTGGCTGCTGTGACAGAGCCTGTGCCAGCAGGACCAGAAATCCTGCCGGGCTGTGTGCAGTCTGAGGGTGAGGTGCTGGCTACAGGGCCATGGAGCCATACAAAGTAGTTAAAATGTCAGTCGACTCAGGTACAGCCTCTAAGTCCACAGAAAACTAAAACGGAAGGGCACAGGCACTTAGAAGTTCAGAAAGCATGTTTTCCCCAAAAGTATGTCAATACTTTGTAGTTTTAGAAAAGAATTTCTTTGTTCACTGGATTTCTATCCTGTCTGCATCATCATAACTTTGTCATAAACAGTAACTCATGCACAACCTTGTTTCTTCCAAAACTGCTGCGGTTGCAGAACTAGGAGAGTATGCTGCTATATTGCATTTCTG
>PVIU01010200.1:0-71561 GCA_004026605.1 Ondatra zibethicus
GGTGTAACGCACGAGCCTGAAGCTAAAGATTCTTTACAGGAATCACGGAAAGAGCACCCTAAGACGAAATTGTAGAAAACGGCCTGGGAAAATGACAACACAGGAATTAAGAAATATATTGCTGACTCCAGGAGTGGCTGTTTCAGGACCAAGTAATTACCAGAGGTGCCTGATCTGCAGCTATATGGACACCATACAAGTGAACAGTGGCATAGGACAACATCCCAAACTAAAAAAGTAAACAACCATGCCTGTGTGGTCACTTCAGCGCCTTGGGTTTAGAAACCCAAGCATGGGAAGAGTGATTATCCAGCACAAACAGAACAATCATGAGTAGAAATTAGTGAAAATCAATATTCAGTATGTCAGTGCTGACTTCTGGAGGAAATCCAAGGCAGGACTGACACCTGCTGGACACCAAACAAAACCTCAGCCCCACAGGTGATTTGTCTGAGCTCACTGGGACACTGTATGTCCCAAATCTGGTTTATCAGTATGAATTAGAGACACAAACTACTACACCAATTTTAGAAAGAAAAGCTAATGGATTTTTTTTCTTAAAAAAAAAAACACTAATAAAATGGTGTAAGGAAGAACAGACATATGGAACATCCTTAAAAGGCCAGATTTACAAATCATTGGAATAGGAGGAGAAAATTATCAGGGTAACAATATCAAGACTAATCAAAAAATCATAGCAGAACATTTCCAAATCTAGGAAGAGAGATGAGCATTCATATTCAAAAAGTATGGATAAGACCCACTGAAACAACTCTCCATATCATAAATACACCTCTCCATGTTATAGTCCATAAAACACCTCTCTGTACCGCAGTCAAGAGACACCCCTCCATACTACAGCCCAAAGAAACACCTCTCCATACTACAGCAGTCCATAGAAATACCTCTCCATACTGCAACAGTCAATAGAAACACCTCTCCATACTACAGTCCATGACACCTCTCCATACTACAGTCCATAGAGACACCTCTTCATACTACAGTCTATAGAGACACCTCTCCATACTACAGTCCACAGAAACACCTCTCCATACTACAACAGTCCATAGAAACACCTCTCCATACTACAGTCCACAGAAACACCTCTCCATACTACAGTCCATAGAAACACCTCTCCATACTACAGTCCACAGAAACACTTCTCCATACTACAGTCCATAGAAACACCTCTCCATACTACAGTCCACAGAAACACCTCTCCATACTACAGTCCACAGAAACACCTCTCCATACTACAGTCATAGAAACATCTCTCCATACTACAGTCCACAGAAAAACCTCCCTATACTACAGTCTACAGAAACACCTCTCCATACCACAGTCCACAGAAACACCTCTCCATACTACAGTCCATAGAGACACCTCTCCATACCACAGTCCATAGAAACACCTCCCCATACTATAGTCTAGATAGGGCCATAAACATGGAGAACAAAGGAAAATATGGGAATTTGCAAGATGGAGAGACAAAGTCAATATAGAATACAGCTCATCAGAATTACAGCATATTTCTCAACAGAAACTCTAAATGGTTGAGTTAGTTTAGCATTCCTGGCTGTGAAGACACTAACTGCTAACCATGAATGCTATATATCACAAAACTATTGTTCATAACTACCAGAGAAAAATCCTTTCCAGGATAAACACAAAATAAGAGAATTCATCACTATTAAACCAGTCCCACCGAAGATTCTAGAAGAAATGCCATGTACCTAAGAGAAAGACACATGTATAATTTGATGTGAAAGAATAAATCACACTAGAATAGTTAGACATGCAAATCAGAAATGGAAAATAGTTAACATTACAAAACCAAGAGGTGACAGTGAAATACAACTTTCAAGGACAACTCCGAAGCCAATGGTCTCACTTTTCTAACAGAAAGGCAGAAATGAGCAGATAGGTTTAAAAAATAGGGTCTACTTAGTTTTTGCCTAGAATAAATGAACCTGACTATCAAAGACAAAGTCTGCCTTAGGGAAAAGGAAGCAAATGGCATCATAATACAAACAGATGTAAAGAGTGAGCAGGTGTCACTGTTTTAATGCCTGACAAAATGGCAACCTTAGAAAAGATAACAAAGGAGATTTCATAAGATAAAGGGAAAAATAAAGAAGGTACAACAATTCTAAATATATTAGCACCAAACACTGATATAAACATTTCATGAAACAAACGCTTCTAGATATAAAGACAGAAATCAAGCCCAGCACAAAAATGATGAGCGGATTCAACAGTCCACTCTTGTGAACAGATAGTTATTCCAACAAGGAACAAGTATAAAAGCATCATGGTCAAATGGCCTAGAGATCATATGGACCTAAGTTATCAAGAGAGCATACTGTGAAGATGCTGCAGAGTATCCAGTCTTCACAGTAGCTCATGGAACTTTCTCTAAAATAGAGTGTGCAATAGGAAAAAATGAAAGTCTTAACAAACACAGGAAACTCAAAATCATTTCATGTATTCTCTACTTGATCACAATAAAAGAAAATTAGACATCAACAGCAAAAGAAATTTCATAAAATTTGCACTCATGGAGACTAAACAACATAGTACTGACTGGTGAGTAGGCCATCAAAGAAATTAAGAAGGAAAATTTAAAATGCATCAAAGCAGATAGCAATGAGGAGACTACATACCAAAATGTATCACATACAATGCAAGCAGTCCTTAAAGTGCTAAAGTACTTACATTAAAAAATAAGAGAAAGACTTAAAGAGTGTGAGATATCTGACAAAATGGCAATGAAGAACAGATAACAAGCCAAATCTTAAGTCAGAACATGAAAGAAATAATAATGATTATGGCATTAATTAACAAAGTGGAAATGAAAAAGTACAAATAATTAATGAACTATTATCTTTGAAATGTTGACCAAGCCCTTAGCCAAACTACCCAAAAGAGAGAAGATGCAAACCAGTAAAGACGGAAGCAGAAGCGTGACAGATGCCAATGAGATTCAGAAGATCAGGACGCACTTAAAAACCAAACACCATTCGACTGTAAAATCTAACAGAACTGGGTGAATTTCTATACCATATAGCTTACCAAAATTAAACCAAGAGGATATAAACAATTTAAACAGATCTATAACAAGCAATGGAACAGAAACTTCAAAAAAAAAATCCTCCAAACTATAAACGTGCAGACCCACATGCATTCAGAGCTGAATTCTACCAGATGTGTGAAAAACTAACACCACGCTCCTCTAACCACTTCATACGCCAGAAAGGGAAGCAACACAACTACACGCTTTATGAACTCAATATTAAAGATATCAAAACCAGATAAAGACACAGGAATGAAAACAAAATTGCACACCAATTTTTCTGATGAACACAGGTACAAAATTCTCAATAAAATAATTGCAAACAAAATTGAAGAACACATCAAAAAGATCACCACTCTGAAATTTGTTTCAATCCAGGGGTGTAAAAACAGTTCAATATATAAAAATACATCAATAAAGTACATCACATAAACTAACTTAAGGACAAACAACACGTGAGCATGGTTTTGACAAAGTCTAACATCCTTTTATTTTAAAAGTTCTTAAGAAATAAGGAACAGAAGGAATGCACCTCAGCATAATAAAATTCTATAAAGCTTCATATAAACTTACATTCAACATTATGCCAAATGCGAAAAACTCAATGCATTTTCCACCATAAAATTCAGAACCAGACAAGAATGTTCACTTTCCATAACTCTTATTCAAAAGAATTCTCAAGGTTTTAGGCAAAAAATCAAGAATAAAAGGAAATAAAAGGAATATAAATAAGAAAGGATATATAGAAAGGAATATAAATAAGATGGCATGATCTTATACATAGGAGGCCATAAAAGTTCTAGCAGGTAACTCTTAGAACTAACGAACAACATCAGCAAGTAGCAGGATACATCAAGAGCACGCAAAGTCTGGCAGTATTCTTGTATGCCGATAATAAACATGCTGAGAAAGAGATCAGGAAAGAAATTTGAATCATAAAAGCTTCCAAAATAATACCTTGGAATAAACCTAACTAAGGAAGTAAATGACCTCCACAATGAAAAATTTAAAAATTAAAAAATGGAAGAAAAAAACTGAAAAAGACACTACAAGATTTGGAAAGATTTCCCATGGTCATGGATTGGCAGAATTAAGACGTAAACGTTACTGCAAACATTCTACAAAATTGCAGTGATGGTGACTGTTGTAGGAGGTTGCTTGTTTGTTCCTGGCTGCTCAGCCCCGAAATAACCACACAGAAGCTATATTATTTGAATCACTGCTTGGATTATCAGCTCTAGATTCTTATTGGCTAGCTCTTACATCTTAATTTAACCCATTTCTATTAATCTGTGTATCACCACAGGCTGTGGCTTACCGGCAAGGTTCCAGCGCATCTGTCCCCAGCAGCAGTGATATGGCATGTCCTGACTCTTCCTTCTTTCTTCCAGCATTCAGTTTACTTTTCCCCAATCGAGCTCTACTCTGCCAAGCCATTGGCCAAAAGCAGCTTCTTTATTAACTAATAAAAGCAACACACATACCAAAGGACTTCCCACATCAGGTGGCATTATTTACAAAACTAGAGAGGAGTCCTGAATTTCATAAGGAAACATGAAAGGTTGAGTAAAATAAGCAATCCTCAACAGAAAGAACAAAGCTGGAGATATTACCACCTCTGCTTTCAAGACATATTACAGTTATAATAGCAAATGCAGCATAGCACTTGGACAAGCAGACGCATAGATCATGAAGTTGAATGGAGAACCTAAAAGTCAATCCACATAGTCCCAGCCAGAGACACCTAACTTTTGACAAGGACATCAAAACAATCATCAGAAAAGGATTTTGAATACCTGTTCTGGAAATATGGATATGCATACATCCAAGAATGAGGTTAGATCCCTATCTCTCACCTGAACAAAACCAAACTCCAACTCCATCAAATATCTTAATGTGAGACCTGAAATGCCAAAGCTGCTGGAGGAAAAAGCTGCGGGAATGCTTAGAAATATAGGCTTGGCAAAGCTTTCTCAGAAATATTCCTCCAAGGGATTAGAGCAGTCTCAAAGGCAAAGATGCTTTCTCTCCTCTTTGGATCCTAGATTTTATACAGAGACATCAGATCATATAGGTAGTTAGGACATGAGAGCTGAAACACAGTTGTGGATGAGACAAAGGGAACCAAAGGGAGTGGGGGGAAGGGTAAGAGCGGGAGGGCACTGACAGCACATGTGACGTCATATGAAAATAGCCTATCCACACAGTATGAGACACAACACATACACACCAACACACCTCAGGCAGAAACCAATCGTATCCCTACAATGTTTTTGAGAGAAAAAGCACACTATTTTAGACTTTTCTTGCTGAATATCATATACTATCTAAATTATGAATCATTTTATATGGAATAACCTATAATAGAGTATTTTTCTTCCAAATAGGGAACAGTCTCCCAGTGGGAGGCATGTTTATTATCTGATAATGTGTTTCCAAAGGTCATAACTAAAAAAGTATATAGAACAACAAATGTCACCCAAACTACACACAAATTCATTAAAATATAGCACTAGGAATAATTCTACTAAGCAATCCTTTTTCTACTTTTAATACAAACATCTGTTTTAAATAATCGGCCAATATTACCAACAATCTCTGGCTCATTGTAGAAATATGTAGTTAAATCTGCCACAACAAAGATTTTAGGTTGATCAAAGTAATGCTAGCTTCCAGTGTAGAGGGGCATGGAGGAGACACTTGATCCCATCACTGGCTGGAAAGCTGTTCAGATTTGATACTGGCTGCATGAGGGAGAGTTTAATTGCTTTAATGATATGACACATAGAGGGACCACACAGAAGAGCTGGCCCCTATCCCAAGACTAGCTGTGCAATGCAAACTGGACTCCATGGAGAAAGAAGAAAAAAAATTAATCTCAAAGTTGGGTAGGAAGGAATTGGAGGTTGAAAGGGTAGTAATAGGAGGAATTGGGAGGGTGAATATGTTCAAAATTCATATGAAGTTTTCTAAGAATTAGTAAAAATATAAAAAATACTAGTGCAGGTTTATTCCATGAATAATACTAAATGTTATCAACACAAGAATTTGTTAAAGTAAGGTGATATAAAAACAATTAAAAGGAAAACTAGAATGATGAAAAATAAAAGATCTGCAACAATATTTTAAAGTTGGAGAGAAAATAAATGATTTTTAGAAAACTAAACTTACCCAAAATGTTTTAGGAAAAATGACCACTTGAAATGAAGTTTGTTGTAATAACCACATGATAACATTAAAAGATTATGAAAAAAACCTAACTCTTTAAAAAATTAGTTCAACAAGTTTCTCAGTTTTTTCGAAAATACTTCATTTTTTTCCTCATCTTTTTGTGGAAATTTTGTGCCTTACTTTGCTGAATCTTAAAGTAGAAACTACTTACCCATACCAGTTTATCCTAAATAATAAAAGTCTCCAACATTAAAGATGTTCCAATGCCATTGAGCTTTAAATAGGAAATTATATAAAAAATACTTGCGCAAAATCTAAAATAAATCCAATCCACCACACCAAGACTCGGGAGCACATTCTATGTTCCTTTTGGCGTATGATTTCCTAAATACGGTCAACTCAAATGTCAATGGAAACCAAGGAATTCCAAAGGACCTTTTGAGTCTACTTGACAATATGAGAAAACCTGAGCTGAACCATGCTAATCGCAATACCACCATTTAATCATGCTAATCACAATACCACCATTTAACACTTAAAACAGCCCAGGGCCAACAAGGTAGCTTTGTATATAAAGGCACCAAGCATGAGGACAGGAGTTCAATCCAGAAGCCACATGTTAGAGGAGATAATCAACTTTCGGGAGTCATCTTCTGACCTACATACAAATGTGCATGCATGCTCATCCACATGCACACATACACACACACACACACACACACACACACACACACACACACACTTAATTATATTATTTAAGTAAATAAACTAGAATTTAGTTTAACTTTTAAACTAATGCTTGGGTCAAATGTCTCAGCTTAGTTGGCCTTCAGTCTCCATTTCCTGTAAGTATTTGACTCAACAGCATGGAAAAATGAAGACAGTGCAGATTATAACCTTCTGAATTGACAGACGTCATCAGTTAAAAACTTCACAAATGTCCAAAACAGAATGAAGTAATCATAATTTCACTTGGTTTTAGATGACTCTTCTAGGGGAGAGTCAAATTAGGAGTTGCTAGCAACTGGACAACTCATTGAAAACTAAAATTTCCTGTAAGCATTTACAATTTGGACAGAACGGGTGGAATAGTCACATGATTATAGTGCTTGGAGCTGAGGAGTTCAAGGTCATTTCTAGCAACATAGTAACTGAGAGGCAAGCCTGGGTGATATGAAGTCGTATATCAATAAAACTTATATTTTATATCTATTGAACCATACTAGTTCAACATAAAATACATAATTATCATATATAATTTTAGAACATATTTGTGATGGATAAAGAATACTATGTAAAAAACAACCAGGTGTCTTTTTGTCTAGTCTTAGAATTTGTAGTCATTTAACTATAACCTCATTAAAAATTAAAACAAAAACAAATTTTGTATTGATTCCTCAGCAAAGTTAATTTAGAAGAAGCAAAATGGACAGACTGGCCTCTGAGACCTCTAATATACACAGTTAAAAATGCTATAAATATAACATGTATAAATACATGTGCATATAACAAATATAATATAATTCATGTTTATAATATAAACTCCCATACTACATGCATGCATATGTATATATACATACATTTGCTTCAATGTTTAGTATATAAGCTATCTAGACTTAAAGTCATTTTACTGAATTTTACAATTATAGTATTTCCATACTTCTACTAACTCAGAGAATAATAAGCTAAATTTTCATTCACTGAGCAATGACCTTGAGTGCCTTTGACCTAATGTGACTGATATGGTTTTATTAACTGTTAGATTAGAAATGATGTAATAGAGCTGAGATGCTGAATTTAGAAAGGGAAGCAATCTACTGGAAGGACCCAGGAGAAATATGGAAAACATGACCAGAGCCTGGAAACCAGGTTAGAGTGATGGAAGTAAACTTTGAATCATCCTATCCAGACTGGAAAGATGAGGACCCAGAGAAGTAGCAGGGCTATGCCACCATTGCAGGTTTGCTAAGGGATCCCATGCTGGACTGAAAGTTACTTTCTGCTGTGGGACAATGGTCTTGTACCCTATAAAGATTTGTCACTTGTATTGGTTTAACAAAATGCTGATTGGCCAGTAGCCAGGCAGGAAGTATAGGCAGGTCTACCAGAACAGTAGAATTCTGGGACGAGAAAAGGCTCAGTCTGCAATTGTTACCCAGACACAGAGGAAGCAAGATGAGAATGCCTCTATGATAAAAGGTACTAACTAGCCACGTTGTTAACATAGACAAGAATTATGGATTAATGTAAGATGTAAGAGTTAGTTAATAAGAAAGCCTGAGCAACTAAGCCAACCAGTTAATAATTAATGTAAACCTCTGCTTGTTTCTTTGGGACTGAATGGCTGCGGAACCGGGCAGAACCGAAAATTCTGTCAACAACTTTCTACCTTCATTCATGCTAATCTGTACAATGAAGGAGTTACTATCTTCAATTTTACACTCAGGAAAATCAACCTCAAAGTAAACTAGCTTGAGACAGGAGCCAGGAAAAGGTCTCTTCTCACTAAATTGCATGACCCCTTTAGCATCTCACCTGTGAACATCAAATGAAGATCTTTATACCAACAATTCTGGAAAGAGGAACAGAGGGCTCAACCCAGGATGTGAAATATGTCCTTCATTTCCCAAAGTCTTAGAGCCTTCCAGCATTGAACTGATTCTGAAAATGCTCAATTATACTCTTTGTTACTCTGGAAATCACTCATGATGGGTTTCCATCCAAGCTGAACCCCTAGAACCTATCTTTAGAGCACATAATCAAATATATTTAGTAGCCAGTGAATGAACTAATCCTAGTCATCCCAACTTGCTCTTACTTCAAATGCTCATGTTGACATTACGTTTAAAACGAAGCATTATCTTTATTTTGTATTAATTATCTTACCTATAACAAAAATTAAGTTCCTATAGTATAGAATATGCTTGAGCTTCAGGAACAGGTGGTGACTGAGAATTTTTGAGAATGTTTTGAAGCCCTCCCACAGGGGGAAAAAATGCTGTAGACTTCAGGCTGTGTTTCTCAACCAGTTAGGCCAGTATGGATTCTAATCTCCTCGCTGGCTTTGCTCTCTGTTATCTTCCTCTGACACAGAGTGTGGCAAGCTAACCAAGCGAATTCTTCCATCAACATATTCTTTTAGTCATTTACAAATGTGTGTGTATGTATGTAGCAAAAATATAAACAAACACACACATTTATACATGTATATGTATATGGTGTGTTTGTGTATGCATGTGAATGTGTTTATAGTATGTGTATCTCCAAGAATGTTCAGATCATTCTTAAGGTGTTTTCTCTTCAATCACCCACTCATCCTACTTAGTCTTTCCACCGCACAGAGAAGCCAGAAGGACTTTTTTAAATCTTGTTTTTTCCTCGCATTCTTTAAGCCTTTGGATTTCCTCTGCTGTGACTTCTGTTATGTTGACATACTACCCTGAATAAAGCTCTTGTAGACATTAACTTAAAAACCAGTCAGCTTGGCCATGTATTTTGTTATGCTGGTGAGGATAAAGAAATTGATCACTAGAAGAATCAACTAGTTTCCCACGTCATTAAGCCACATGATTGCAACTACAAAGACAGAAGTCAGGAGAAACATCAGCCTAAGAACCTTGGAGTTTCTTCTGCATGTTGACATACACAATTGAACCAAATTTTTTCCATAGAAACAAGAAGGAAGCAGAGGTTCAATGTGTGTGTGTGTGTGTGTGTGTGAGAGAGAGAGAGAGAGAGAGAGAGAGAGAGAGAGAGAGAAAACTGTTTACTCACTTACCAAAACAACAACCACAGGATACAGAAGAGGAAAAGCATTCTCCTCAAGGGCACTCAAGAACTTCTGGGTCTCTTGAAAATCAGAGGACACAACCTTGAAGACAAGAACGTAAAGGAAAGTGAAAGGAAGCTCTCAGAGAATGGAAGCTGACTCTCAGGGAGATGAACTTCACATCATATCCATCGCACTTATCAGAATTAACCACTAAGCCACTTTACAGGACAACCATTGTTTATGCATACAGAGATTTGAGCTATTTTCTGGATTGAACTTATGTCATAATATCTGCTTTACATATAGAAAAATTAAGAATACTGTATAGGAGCAATATTTGCATCATACTAGGAATTGGGTTCAGAAAAGAATGTTTCCCTATTTGAAATGGAAAGAGGAACTCTTTTAAAGCACAGAGTGAATAGCACAGATGGTCTATCGAAATCTTCTGTTGCACATGTAAGGGTCAAGAAGGCCCATTCTCTGACATTGTCTTCTCAGTCTCAAATGCTTCCAACTGTTTGTGTTTAGTACTTACATTCACACAGATGAAGCTATAGCACTGGTCTGTGAGGAAGTTCTGAATGTTACCGCCTGTGTGATCCAGAACTGTGGATGTGACATTAACACACTAGGAGAAAACACATCAGAAGACATTTACAATCTGGACAGACAGACAGACCAACATTAATGTAAGTGACCTTACGACAAAGCCACAGACTGATCTAAACTCATGGATCCTTGCAGATGCTACAGGAATAGATCCGGGTTGACCTCTATCAGACTACCACAAGAAAGGTATTTCAATTAACTGTGAACTATGTATATTATCTCAAAAAAATAAATGTAGGGAACTGTTTTAACTAGGGAAAAATAGTGGGGACCAAGAAAACATTAAGGGACAGGCAAGGAGCCTGGTGTATGTTTTATGAAGAACTGATTCCAGTGGATGTTCAGGGACCAGAACAGAAGGGCTGCCTGGACAGTGGGGTGGACTTGCAGAGCCTTGTAAAATACTGTGGTTTAAACAGTAGAGTTTACTCCAGCTGGGATGACTAAAAGCAGGGAAAAGAATAAGAAATTACTACAATGATGTCTATTAAAGAGAAATAAGAAGTAAACTTTGGTAGTAATAACCCAAAGCAAAAACTGCCAAAAACCATCTTCCAACAGGTAGCTTCTCTGAGAGTGATGGCACACACCTCTGATCCCAGCCCTCAGGCCACAGAGGCTGGAGAATCTCTGTGAGCTCCATGCCAACCCTGTCTTCATAATGAATCTCTGTCTCGACAAACAATTAAAAAGCAGTGACCTTAGACTAGACTAGAAGGGACAGGACCTCATCAAGACTCTGCTAAAAAATATTTCCTATATCTTGGTATTATCTTGCTTCAAGTTTTTCTTTAATTATAAACAAGAATGTAAGAATTATCATATAGTATTCTCTTATAAAATATAGCTCTAATAATATTCCAGGAATTTGCATCTCATGGTTCATACCTACATGGCATCTATCACCCTTTACAATATGAATTTCTGAAATACAATGCTGTTCCTGACACATGAACCTGTAGCCCCAAGATGCCTTACTGAATAGCTTAAGTCCATATACTGTTATCAACTACTAAATGATGTTGGGGGGGGTCAAGAACAAGTTCTAAAACAGATATTAGTTCACTGATAATTCTCTAAATTTTATTTCCATTTAAAATTTGTGCTGAGCCCAAATTACAAAGAGAACACTGATTTAAAAACAAAAACAAATCTTTCTTGACAGCATATACAATTACCACTGTAAGAGAGACTAACTCCCACTGTGCATCACGGTTCACCAAGAAATCAAATCTTTTGGATGTTAGAAGGAGACAATTTTTCACAGCCTCTAAAGTATCCAAATTATTCCAAAGGCTTTAGCAGCTAATTTGCTCCAGACTCTTCCATGATGTTGGTACAGCAGGCCATGTGCAATGAAAGTTATACCTTTGCTTCTGCAGACTCACTTACGTTTTAGAAATTAAGACTAGAGATGACAATCTCACAGAACACATTCCCCAAACATTCCTGACTCAAAGATCTGTCTCCCATATGACTGAAGGATGTGCAGGTTTGTCAGCATCCACTGCTTAAAGTGAGATTTTCCTAATATCAGGAATGCATTGTATTTTCTTTAACTCCAGTAATCTAGCCCGCAATTCAGCTCTATAGTTGTATGTTTTGAATTGTTTTGAAAATATATTTGTTCAGCTATTTGATAAATTTAAAACCCCAACTAACTACAGCACCATTCACCAGATAAGATACATATATGCAAAGAGTATTTCATAAAGGCTTTTAAATATAAGTGCTATGTATATGAACACACACACCAACCAAACTATTTATCTTTTCTTCTGAAAACCAAGATTCTTAACAACTATTTTCAGTTAAGGGCAATTATTTTTGGTCCTACATCTTCCTTTTCAACTGGAAATAATATCTTTCATGCTTGCATAAAGAAACTTGACTTAACCTAAAAATGGCAGGGGTATCTTTGATATTCTTAGTATACAAGGAGCGTGTAAGCTGACATGATCAGGCTGTGTCTGAGCAATGCTGTGACGTCACTCAGGGCTGTCATTCTCAACATTTCTAGTCCGGTACAGCAAAGGGAACAGTCTGTGGCTAGAAAAACTTTCTTTCTCTAAGTATTTTGGCTCGAAAACCTTTAATTACTTAAAACAAATTTCCAAGACATTCAGAAAATTGAGGAAGTTTAACAAAAATTTAAGGTTTTCCTTATCGCGTAAAGACCATTCTGTAAAGATTTCCAATGAACTGAATGTGTGCATCTGCACAGTGGAAAGACTGTGTAAAGCATGGGTACTTGAGAGGAAGATGAGGTGTCAGAGAGTTTCCCCCCAAGGAGAGTTAGGGCTCACCCAAGTCTGGAAGGCTTTCCCTCCAGTCTCCTGAGTCAGAGATTCCAAAGTGTTTCTGAGAAGCCAACCCACTGTTTTCAGAACAGGCTGGTTGAGTCATCTGACATCAGAACCTGCCAATCCCCATCCCCCATTCACCCTGCAGGCCTAGGCTGGGTGTGAGCAATGGAGTGCCAGAGACAGGTCTGAGGAAATGTTAATCATTATAAATGCTTTGTATTCCTTGTTTGGCCACTCAGCCTTGAGTCCTTCCTATGGAATCCCTGCATCCAAATCAGTTTTTAAGCTACTCTTAAGAGCCTGGAGTCTGGAGCTCAGCTCCCTGGCTTTCAATCTGTCTCTGCAACCTTCTTTCCATATTTATTTTGCAAGAACTTACTGTGTCCTGTGGCTCAATTGATTAATTGGTAAAATAAATACCTGATAGAATTCATAGGATCAGCTAATAAGTGAGTAATAAGAACTGCTGCTTTTAATCTAAATGTCTTTCTCAAATTCCGAGAAACAATGCACCTGGTATGAAATCAATTCCAGTATAGTAAGATTATAAATGTACCAGATTGCCCTGCTGATGTCTGCTATTCTATATAAACTAAAGACCCCATCCACGAATGCTGAGCTGCTGGGTGATGCCAGCTTTCCTTAGCAAGACCCAGACCCTGGCTTGTTGACCACACCTAAACATTTGCTAACAGCAATCATCTGCATAGTTTAAATACTCCTTAAAGGATGAAGAAAAGGGAGGAAGATGAATGGATGCTGAAATCATACTGCATTCCTACACATAAGCAAGTGTTGCCATTCAGATACTTTATTATGGATAAAGTAGCTGAAGAAAAAGTAGCCGATTGATGATGACACACAGCCAGGAAGGGGTTAACGTGCTGATTCTGTTGCACACAACATAAATCCACTGCTCCTCAGTACAGCACCAGTCCTCTTAATTTGCTGATGTCACCGGACCAGTTTTTAGAGGAATAATAGGCATTGAAGCCCGCTGGGAAGAAGCACTTGATATTGATGAAGTCAACTGATTACTATCTAAAATGCAGGGGGTCATGTCACCTCTTAACTCTTCTCAACTTTCTGGGCCTTAGATTGGGAAAGAAATGTACTTAACAAGTCTCTTCTCATTCAAATCTTTAGGTTTGACTTTGGAGAAGAATCAGGTGCTTTTGAACAGCTGCAGTTTCCATATGCTGAGCAACCCGCAGAGGGGTTTCCAGAGAAACGCCCCTTAAGAACTGCCCTCCATTGCGAACTGCAAAGGAGCACCTTGAATGCCAACTACTGACTTGATGAGAAACTGACAAACACTGTAGAATGGGGATGAAAAGAGAACTAATCCTAACAACCATGAGTTCCTCTAACAAGGAATTCAAGGTCCCATTTTATTAGATGTAGACAAAACTATTTACAAAGCTGTAAAGTGTCTAAAAAAATGTAATGCTAGTGATCTGTTGTAGGATGCTATTCATTTGTTCCCAGCTGCCCAGAACCTTAACAATCACACAGAAACTGTATTAATTACAACACTGTTTGGCCTATTAGCTCTAGCTTCTTATTGACTAGCTCTTACATCTCAGTTTAACCCATTTCTATTAATCTGTGTATCGCCACATGGCTGTGGCTTACTGGCAAGGTTCCAGAGACTACATGGTGTCTCCTCGACTCCACCTTCTTTCTCCCAGCATTCTGTATAGTTTTCTCTGCCTAGCTCTACTCTGCCCTATCACAGGCCAAGGCAGTTACTTTGTTCATTAACCAATAAAAGCAACACATATATAGACGGCCCTCCCACACAGTGTTCCATACAAAGCTAAAGAAGCCTGTGTCATGTCTTGAGTTTGTACTATGGAACATTACACTAAGTTGTGGTTAGCGGGCAGTGAGTAAGTAAAATGGACAATCATGCCCATTAACTCATAAGTCATGTTTGGCATGCACAATGTGCATATATTTACAGATAAAATGATAAAAAATAACGTTACAAGGTCTACACAGTAATGTTATCTGTTGAGATTTAATGATGCCTTTATTATCCCAACTAATTTCCCTTCAAAATCTTGTCAAGTTTACAAAACCTAATTTTACTTGCATGTACAAGGTTTAATTTTTCTAAGGAATGGAAATAGCCCAGATGCATATATAACTGCCATTTAAAACTTTCTACACAAGCATGCACTAAGATATATACAACAAATAATTCAAGTTCTACGCAAAATATCACAGACTTGAAATTACTATTCAAAGGCAACCAAGATAATGTCATTATAGTTCTTGTGCACAACCAGGATAATGCCATTATAGTTCTTGTGCACAACCAGGATAATGTCATTATAGTTCTTGTGCACAACCAGGATAATGCCATTATAGTTCTTGTGCACAACCAGGATAATGTCATTATAGTCCTTGTGCACAACCAGGATAATGCCATTATAGTTCTTGTGCACAACCAGGATAATGCCATTATAGTTCTTTTGCACAACCAGGATAATGTCATTATAGTCCTTGTGCACAACCAGGATAATGCCATTATAGTTCTTGTGCACAAGCTACTTTTACTTGATTGTATGTTCCTCTTGGTTGAGAAGTAGATTTATTTATATAAAAAATTCCCCATGTCTTACAACTTTCCATTATAAGATATGTATTGGCGACCTGCTATATAGGTAGTATTTAGTGTATAGGCTCAAACTATTTGCAAAAATTAAAGATAGATTATATTTGCAAAAAAATAAATAAAAACATGAAAACAGAAGCATATGCCACAAATATTTGACTATGAATAGCTCAGAAGGTTATATGTATTATGCACAGGTGAATGTGTGCTCAGGTGTGCACATGCACGTATGTGCACAGATATGAGCGCCAGAGGATGATCATGTATGTGCACAGATATGAGCGCCAGAGGATGATCTCAGGTATAATTCCTTAAGTATTCTTCACTTTTGAAAGACACTGTCTCTTACTCATCCAGACTTACTAAGCAGCTTAGGCTGATGGTCAGCAAATCCCAGGGATGGTCCTGTCCCTGACTCCCGAGTATTGAGACAGCAAGCACACATCACCACACTCAAGTTTATTTACATGGGTTCTGGGGAACCAGATCAACCCTACTGCTTGCAAAGTAAGCACTTTTTACTGACTGATTTATCTCCCCAGCCCTTGGACTATTTTTAAAGCAGGACTTTCTTGACAGTAAAGAATGCAGGCTCAAAGCTCAATGGAGAATATGACAGAATATCCTAAAGACTTCACATGAATAGGAACCCATGTCTTCATCCCATGGCTGGCTCATTGTCCAGAGTTCATCCTCCACCTCAGCCTCTCTTGTCCTCACAGAAGGCTGATCAATCACATCACTGTCTCTGACTCACTTCTTGGGAACAGTCTTTTATCCGGCTATGAAATCAGTTAGGACTTCTTAAGTGTACACAGTGTTTTCAACTCTGCCCATGATTGGCGGACACCCAGCGGCTACTTGTTTATCTACAGAAATGTATCTGGCTGGCTGATGTCCAGGCAAAGAGATATTGCAAAAGTTTGCTTCAACATAGTTCTATCATCATTAACCACAATGATTTATGTGACTCCCACCACACACACAGAACCGTGTGAAGGACCCATGAGAAGAGGTGGCAAAGGCAATGTGCATAATCACAGTACAAGCAGGAGATGCAGAAAGACACCACAGTTAGTGAGTCTGTGCAGAGGTCTCAGGACTAGAAAACTGAAGCCAACTCCATCGGGACAGTGAGAAGAGAGCAAGCTCTAAAACATAAAATCAGCAAGCTTGCTGGCACAAAGGAAAAGCAAGAACTGTGCAATTTCATGGCACAAATAAGACAGCATGCTGGAACATGAAAACAATATGTTTTTGAGAGAGAGGTTCATTGTAGATTATAGGGAGCCTTAAATGCCCAGCCACACCTTGGGGACTTTGACTTACAAGTAACTATAGATGCAGAGTGTCAGTGTAACAAGGAAAAAGCCCATGGGCAAGATCTAGATGTGGAACTCAGAAATAAGTTTTCAGGTAACAAAATGTCATGGACAATTTATTCATAAGCTCAAAGCAGTATTTTGTTTTATTTATTGTAGAACCACCATACGCTGGAATCGAAATATAGCTAGAGCCACTGGAACAATGGAATAACCTGTTGTTTTCACGTTCAAGTAGAATTATACCACAGTCAAGAAGGTGAAATATATTTCATAACTCAATTATTAGATGAAGTATTAATAAATATAAATGAGATTTTTTTAAAAAAAAAGTCATGTGCCCTCTAACTGGATTGCAATAAATCAAGAAGGTAAAATTATAGTAAAGACTAAAACTGTAACTTGATGTAAAAAGCATAACTTCTCAAGTATATGTCTATTCATTAAAATCAACTAAAGCCAGGCATAGTTACTCATGGGGTAATCCTGCAATTCAGAAACTAAGGCACTTTGATGGCAAGTTTGAGGAATGTGTAGGCTATATAATAGGTTGACTGAGGTTCAGGCCATGTTGTAGGTCAAAAAAAGGAAAGGAAATGGTTGGCTGAGATGGCTCAGTGGATAATGTACTTGCCACACAAGCATAAGAACCATATTTCAGATCCCTAGCACACGCATACAGGACAGCTGAGGTGGTGACTATATGTAATCCCATAACCAAGGAAGCAGAAATAGGAGAATCCTTAAAGTTCGCCCGCTGGCCACTTCAGTTGAATCAGTGAGCTCCAGGTTCAATGAGGGACACTCTATTCAAAACTATAGTGCGAGATTGAGGAAGACTTGCAACATCAATTTCTGGCCTTTATATACATGAGATTACATTCATATCTGTACATACAGAGAAGCACATATGTAAAAAAAGGAAGTTTGGAGGAGGGATGGGAATCAAAAGGTAGACTGGGGACTGGTGGGAATGGGAACAGGAAGGACCAGGTAGGAGCCAGGGATGGAAGGAGAGAGCACTGAGAAAGACAGCTGGAATTGGGAGGCATTTTAGGGCCAAAGTAGAAGCCTAATGCAATGGATGGAAATTCCTTAGACTCTATAAGGGTGACCCTAGCAAAGAGTCCTAGTAATGGGGGATACGGAACCTGGACCTGTGAACTTCTGAGCTAGGTCCACTGCATACATGTTATGGTCACGTAACTTGGGATTCTTGTGGGACTAAAAACAGTGGGAGCAGCAGGGGGTGTCTCTGACTCTTTTGCCTCCTCTTGGGACCCACTTCCTCCTACTGGGTTGCCTTGTCCAGCCCTGCTAAGAGAGTATATGTCTAGTCTTACTGTAATTCTTTATGCCATGTTTAGTAGATCTACCTGCTATTTTCTGAAAAGAAACAGAGGAGGAGTAGATTTGGGAGAGAAGGGAGGTGAGAGGGGATGGATGGATAGATAGATAGATAGATAGATAGATAGATAGATAGATAGATAGATAGATAGATAGATAATAGATAGATAGATAGATAGATAGATAGATAGATAGATAGATAGATAGATAAAAAGGTTAACAATTAAATACACCAAAGAGCTGGTTTTGTTGGAGGGGGGTTGCTTTGATTTTGCAGTGTGGGTACTGAATTCCCGACCTGATGCATGCTAAGCAAGCAAGGGGGCACTATGTCATGACATTAGTGTAAGAGAGAAAATTTTGTAATGTCCAGAATGGACTTTCCTATAAGGACTACATCCTGTATGTATAAAACCAATTTACTGAATGAATAGACCTGATTTCCTCAAAATACTAACAGCATTGGCTGGTAACTCGGGCTAGTCTACTGCTCCATTGTTCTGAATATTCACCATTACATTGAGTAGCACTTACAAACGTCAACATCATTTCTATGCAGGCAAAGGCACAGAGGACATTTTAATAAATAATCTTCCTAAAAGAGCAAGGGGAGAACATGGGGAAGCTTGGAGGGGGAGAAAGGGGAGGGAATAATTTGCAATTGTATTATAATCTCAAAAATTATTCAAAAAGAATATAAAATTTATCACATAAAGTAATACAATCTGGAAAAAGGCAAAGGTGTTTTTAAAACGGAGAAACATAATAAGTGACATTTAGAGATGACCCTAGTTCTCTCGTTAATGTTCTAAAGCCATGACAACCAATTATAGCAATAAACAAATTTCATTGAATATGGTTCAAATGCAATTGATAGCAGAGTGAGATGAAGTCCACCACATTTGGACTTTGTTTTCCCCTCTAGTACTTACCAGAAAACCTGGCTAATGTCCAAATAAACTTCATGTATTCAGCAGAATGGTCTGAGGGCAGCTTCTAGTCCGGTACACATTATACAAACATATACACACATACACTCAAATGTATGCACACAACCCATGTTCTGTCTGAAATGAGTCCTTGCCTCTGTTCATATTGGACCCAAGAGAACAGCTAGTTTTGGAGTGTCTTTCACTATTAACTGAGTTCAACATCTGTGGTGGTTTGAAAGAAAATGTCTCCCATAGAAGTGGCACTATTAGAAGGTGTGACCTTGTTGGAAGAAGTATATCACTGTGGGGGTGGGTTTTGAGGTCTCCTATGCTCATGCTATGCCCACTGTAAGACACAGTTCCCTTTCTGTTGCCTGCAGGTCAAGATGTAGAACTCTCAGCTACCTTTCCAGCACCATGTCTGCCTGAATCCTGCCTTATTTTCCACCATGATGACAATGGACTAAACCTCTGAAACTGTAAGCCAGCCCCAATTAAATGTTTCCCTTTATCAGGTCATGGTGTCTCTTCACAGCAATAGAAACTCCAAGACACTATCCAAAAACAAATGTCTATTATCTTCAGATCAAAATATTTCTGAGCATAACAAAATAGCCACAAAGTAACTTTATTTTTGCTAAATGGGTCTGAAATTGTTCTGCTCCATTTCTGCCTTTCTCCTGGCTTCTTTTGTTAATCTTGATCTTTTGTTTGCCTGGTGTCATACACTAATTTTTATACTGTTACAAAAAGTACAGATCTACACATTATAACAAAGGGCACAGTTCTACTGTTAACAAAATTCCCAGCTCTGCATACTGTAACAAAAGGCACAGATCTGCACACTAGACTCAGCCTGCAGGCCATCAGGAAAAAATAAATTAGGCATTAGAGAACCACTCCAACAAAACCAGATCCTGACTTATACCCAGAAAACAAATGATTTTCAGTTAAACATAGCTTGTCATTTGTGGTTATAGAAAACGATAATTAAATTCTGTGCTCCGGGAAACAGGAAGTGGTTGATGAGCCAAATACATAAAAAGCCTGAACGGTGCCTGATCGTTTAGGCTGTAGGTCAGCCTTTCTTATAACATTCATCTCTTTTGTTATAGGAATCCAAACTTCACTGAATGTACTTGTGTGTTTTAGGGGGAATGTGAACTAAAAAGAAAAAAAAAGTTCTAAACCCCACAGATTTCCCTGTGTGGAGCAGGTCAGCAGCAGCCAGCATGAACGTTCCATAGAGGACTGGACAGTGTTGTGCTGTGGAGCAAAGGAAAACAGCAGCTGTAGGAGCGGCCAGCTGAGCAGACCTGCAAGGCTGGCACCGGCTCGGGCTCGAGCCCTTCCTCTACCCTCACCTCCCCCTGCTCCATCTCCACTCAAATCACTGAACGCTGGTTCATTCTCCTTGCATGAGGCTCTTCATGCACCTTTCCCAACAGGGCTGCTTTGGGTTTGCCCTTTAAGGCGCTCCAGATCCCCTACCCCTTTTAGGTTTAACTAAGCAGTGTGTCTGTTGAGAGAGCTCATTTAGTGACTCTCACTCCCCAAAACCGTTTTCCATGATTCTTTTATCTAAGCAGGGATGTTTTTTTTTTCCCATATCAAGGATCCTGATAGTTCAGATCCATGGGAGCTGGCAAAGCCTTCCTCCAGGGAAGGCTCAGGGAGCGGTGGAACCTTCCTCTGGTCCAAGTATGAGAGTCTACAAGAGATTGGTCACTGTACACAAAAACTAACAACTGCAGCTTCCTCCTCTTGGATGGTTGCTACTTGAGACTGGTCCCCTACAGAGACTCCCTAACTCTGACTTCTGGTGCTGTACATAATAAACATGCTGAGGTTCCAGGTTGTTGTGCATAGTTCATCCTGCTCCATCACAGAGAGCACTGCCCACCCAATCCCAGACTTTCTGTATCTGTGACTATTCTTTCTTTATCCCCTTATCACTCCATACTGAGTTCCAGAACCAACATATTCAGGACACAGCTGTATCCTAGGATTTGTATTTACTATTATGCACTGTATTATTATCCAATTTGTCAATAAGTTCCTAAGAGTCACACCTGCTTTGCTCAACTCATGATAGCCAATGGTTGATTGTAGCGGGCATTGCCTATCTTGTAAGTCAATGAAGTAAGTAATTAATGAGAGGCTGATCACGCCTCCTATTTACACATTCCTCACTATTTTAGAGCAGTGTAACTACTGCAGCACTGTGTGGGAGCGAGCAGTGACTGAGGACGGCTAGGAGTATATTTTCTTCTGACTGTGAGGGCGCCTGAGAGAAACCTTTAAGGAGCAGGATTTATTCTAGCTCGTATGTCAAGGTATAAGGCCAGTGACCATGATGGCAAAGTCAGGTAGTGGCTGGTTAAATACTCTCAGCAATCAGGAAGACAGAAGAAGTACTAACCAAAAACTCCCAAAGCCCACCAATCAGTCACCTATCTTCCACCAGCTTCTCAAAACCGTGATACAAGTTAGGGACTAATTATTCAAATACATGAGACTGTGGGGAACAAGTGTCATTCAAACCATAATTCTACCTTTGCTCCCAATACATTCATGGCCATCTCATTACTACCAAATGCATTCAGTGCAAATTCAAAGTCCTCAACAGATTCAAAAATCTAAATCTCTTTGGAGACTCAAGACAAATTCTGAAATGTGAGCCATATAAAATCAAAGAAGTAACACACTTCCGACCTACAATGGTGCAAAGAAAACATTCTCATTCCTGAAGGGAGTAATATAGACATATCAGGGAAATGTTACACCAAAGCAAAACCAAAACCAAGAAGGGCAAACAGCAAGCCTATAGCAACATATTTGACATCAAAAGTTTATGGTGGAATCATCTGGGCTACATTGAGAATGTGTAGCCCTGCCTCTCTCACCCTGGGACCAGCACCATGCATACACTCTCTCTAGAGCTATCCCATGAATTCCAGCCATTCCTCAACAATCTCGCCATCACAAAATGGTGTCTTCACTGCACCTTTGCCTCCAACATCACAGCTGCATGTCTGGCTCATCAAGAAACTCACTGCAGGTAACCCACCCCAGGTACAATTTACCATAGCAGCTTTCTAAAGCCTTGGTGCCGGTCTCTGTGCATTCTTCATGCTAGTAAAATAAGAATCCTGTGGACAAGTTCTGCTGCAAGCTCAAGATACAGATGGACTACAAGAGGGACCACTTTCTATCATAGCTGTAACCTCTGTGTCTGTGTGGCAGAAAGAGAGAAAACATGTCCTTCATCAGGCACCATTCCTGTCATCCCTGCAGAACACAGCACAGGGTTTCTCCCTTTGTCCACAGCTATTCTCAGCACACGCCCCCTTCCTTGCTAGCAGGCGTGTTTCTTCCCGCTCTTCTTTCTATTATCTCTCACTATAAAGCTGGCAGTCAACAATGCTACAGACTGGATGCTACATTGTCTAGAAATTTCCTTTACCAAAGTATCCATTACTTCTGCATTGCACCTCACAAGAAAGTTCAGGACACAGGCAAAATGTAGCCAGATTCTCTTCCACATTATAATGTAAACGGCTTCTAGCGAAATTCTCAGTAGAACTCTGTTCCTCTCTGAAACTTTTGAACAGTTTTTACTGTCTACACTTTCACCTTCATTCTCCTGCACATCTGGTGGGGGGGGGCGTTCAAGCTCTGCTTACAGAATTCTAGGGCTCGATGGAGCCACAGATCCAAACACTTTCACATCCCTCTGAAGTCCAGCTGCAACAGCCTATGAGCTACCTAGTGTAGCTACCGTCAAAGCAGCAGCCCCACAGAGCAGTGTTACTTTTGCCTTGTGAGAGAAGACATGATGTAAACAAGGATAGACTGGTTCTGTCCCCTGTCTGGGAAGGTCACAGTGTCAGTGTGAAGGCAGGAGTCCAGGACAGCTCCTGCTTGTGGTAGCAGGAACTCGAGGTTGCTTGCTACATCACTACTGATCAGAAAACAACTTAGGCCAGAGTGTGGCCAGACTGTAACTCTCAAACCTGTGATCAGTGATCTGCTTGCTACCAGACCTCACCTCTTACAGGTTCCAGAGACTTTTAAAACGACCACCAATGAGACACCATGTTTTCAAACACATCAGTCTAGAGGGGCCTTTCACATTCAAACCCAAACAGGCCCCACACCTCAGTGTCTCCTGGGACCTCTAGAGACCTCTTTCTCTGAAATTCAGTGCCCAGAAAGGAATCAATCAAACAATGACAGCAAGATGGACACTGAAGTCCCGTGATTTTAGTACAGTGACACATGCATCCATGTGTGTGTGGTAGGACACGCGTCTCTTAACAAGTAGGCTTCTCCATTTAACTTAGAGTCACCTCATACATGAATTTGGTATTTTCCATTATGCTACAGTTATACATTCGGGTCATCCCAAATCTGTATTGCAAAATTCTTCCCAGGCAATTAGCATAAGCATACCCAATCTCTTCCCTCAGCTTCAATGGGAAACATTTCTCCTATTCACATCAGTGAAACAGTCCCCCATTGTGTGAGGAACAGCTCCACACCCACACTGATCTGCCCTGCAGATTTCAGCCATGTGACTTCATCATTTTTATATGCTCTTTCAAAGACAGACAAAAGCTCTTGGTATAAAGAGTTATAACATTCACCATTCTGTGCTTTTCTGTAAATTACGGACTGAAAAAATGCAATACCACAAAATAAATCTGCTTTCATAATGGAAGAGAAATCTATATAAAACCAGATAAATCCCATTCCAAGGGAGCTACTTCTTTCAGACTTTACTATAATCCTGTCAAACTTCAAGATTTCATACTGATGTTTTTCTTTCATCTGTGCTTGAGAGATATTAACCAAAAGCATTTTGCATCTACCAACACCTACATTCACACACTGATTACATGGCCGTATTCAAATTAAAAGCCAGAAGATTTCTTTAATTGTAAAACAAAGGAGAAGATCATTGGGTGACTTTTAAGATAATCACATATAGTGCTGTGCTGGTGCACAGAACATGACACAGAGTTGTTAGGTCTCAGCAGTTAAAGAGCAAAACATCCTGTTGAGTGTGTGTGGTTTAAGAATTAGCAAAGCAAGAAGCCAGAGAGAACACGGCAGGAAGGGCAGTTCCTTCCATCGCCCACCAAAATTCATAAGGCTATCCAAACCCCAGGCGTAGAAAAATGTGATCGACAACATGGGGAAGCATGAACGTTCTCACTTTTTGCTATGGATGCTGTGGTTCTGGGGTCACAGAACACTTGAAGCTGTCGGCTGAAATATTCTTGTGGGGCAAAGTTTCAGCAGAGAGGCCTAGACTGATAAAAAAGAATCAGACCATGAATAACTAAAAGGTTCATGACCTCAGGAGGACAGCAGGGATGGAGGACCCAGGGACAACAGGGCTGTAGTGTTCCTCCTCCAGAAAACAACTCTAGGAGGAATGTCACCCCATTAAGCCTAAACTATTTGATAAGCCCAAACTTCCACTTAATAGTACATAAAATTATCTGTCTTAAAGAAGAATACCTGCAGGATCTCAAAGAAGTATAAGAAATGAACGAATAAAAAGCAAAATGATGCTCCCATAAGTAGTGATTCACTGGGAAGACCTAGCGACAAAACAGATTCAAACTAGCCTAACGTTTAATATGCTAAATGAAACTACATACAATCAGCTTTGGAATGCTTAGAAACAACAGAAGAAACCCCCACTCACTGCAGAAATGAAGAGTAAAGTAGCAAGTTAACAGATCTTCTCGGGCTTGAAAAGAAACACAAAGTGGAAAGTAAGAAGATTCTAGACAAATAAAAGTAAAGAGAAAGTAATAATTGATCATGTCCATCCATCTCAAAGGGAGTAACTAACCTCTGAAGAGGAAAACTAAAGTAACAGTAAATGCTAAGAACATGGATGAGACAAGAATTGTTAAATAAAAGGGTTAAAATTATAAAATTAAAAGCACTGGATGTACCTCAGAATACCCAGCAGAAGTAGCCACTAATCTTAATAAAACAGTTGGTCCCATGTGGATCACCGCAGCACCCCTGGGGTACTCCAATGACCCTTTCACAAGGACCACACATCAGCTATCCTGCGTATCAGATATTTATGTTACTATTCTTAACAGTAGCAAAATTACAGTTATGAAGTAGCAACTAAATAATTTTATGGTTGGTGGTCACCACAACAAGGGAGCGATATTAAAAGGTCACAGCATTAGGAAGGTTGAGAACCACTGCCCAAGAAGAATGGACAAGATGGAGCATGCTCCAATCATAGTATTGAGAAAATGAAGGGTCTTGGGGAAAGAGGAACTAGCAACATTAGATTTGAATGATTTGTGGGCTTTGTCAAGGAAGATACTTTCATACCACAAGAGTCTGTGACAGCTAACCCCACCCAGTCTTTGAGTACTTACATTTAGTTCTTTTCATACCACAAGAATCTATGACAGCTAACCCCGCCCAGTCCTTGAGTACTTGCATTTAGTTCAGTTCATACCACAAGAGTCTGTGGCAGCTAACCCCGCCCAGTCCTTGAGTACTTGCATTTAGTTCCATTCATAGCTAACCCCGCCCAGTCCTTGAGTACTTGCATTTAGTTCCGTTCATGCTAACCCCGCTCAGTCCTTGGGTACTTGCATTTAGTTCCTTTTTTAGCGCTTCCTTGAGAAGATGTCCTGCAGATTCTTCGGCTTTTGTGTTCACAACCACGCAAATCTCTTGTGAAATTTTCTCTGAAATTAAAAGTAAAAAAGTTTTTAAACTTTATCATTCAAAGTAAGCATAGAACAAAGCCTTATTATCTACAAACTTGTGGTTGCTTGCTTTTCATCACCGTTGAGTAAGATGAGGGTGGGCCTAGCTCCAGGCCAGGGAGAGGAAACTGAGCTCCACGCTGAGGCATCCTGGATTCTGCCCCCAGCCAGGGCATTTTACCTTACAGCACACATAACGCAGGAGGCATCCGTCAAGCACATAGACAAGCTCTTGGTTTACATTTTACAAGGAGTAACTAGACGTGACCATCTTTTATGTGACCACCGCCCATGATTCTTTATCAGGAGGAAGTTCCCTGGTTCTCAGATAGTCCCACTTATAGATATCTATTTTCTTCAAACCATTCCCAGGTTTTTCTTTGACATATGTCTATATTGTCAGTTCAATACAGCTCAGTTACAGTTGGGATTCTTACCACAGGAAATGAAAATGGTTGAATTTTTCTAAAACTTGTTAGCTTATTTGAGATAGCTCAAAAGTTTAAATATAAACCATCTGACATGGTGGCATTAGCCTCTGAACTTTCTGTGCATTCTCCCAAAAGATATGAAGTCCTCTTCTATAGGGATCTGAGGTGCTAAGGAACATCACTACAGCTGTCGAGTACAGAGTCTTGAACTAAGAAGAAAAAAACTAATTTAAAATAGTATTTCCCAATCAAAACTGGCTTGGTCAGCATTAACCTCGCTGCATAATACATGGGTGGCTTATGTAATACGTTTTCTACAGGAATTAATCAATTAATAATTTTTTCAAGCAAAGCTACATAGGACAGTTAAGATAATATCACCTAAGTGATAATACTCCTTTTACTAATTTCCATTTGACCAAGAATCCCATTTGTTTACAAAGTTAAAGTAATGTAGAGAACATGGCTACCATGGAGAAAAGAATTATTGTGAATATGTACAGTAAGACAGAGGCTCTGCAGAGAAGGGGAACAGACACTTATAAGATCCCAAGGTGCTTAGTAGTAGAGAAGGGACACAAATCCAATAATATTATATTTACAGCCCTACAGCTACCTCAGAAGACCAAAATGGGCATGGTGGAAAGGGCGTGGAGCACTTGGTGAACCTTCAAACAGTGCTATTCCTTCATTGTCACTCTCACATTTAATGCCTCAATGTAAGCATATAGCATTATCTAAGTGTTACCATTCCTGTCTTCATGCCAGGATATTTAAATACAGGTATCCATAAAGACCATACTGTCCAAGAGGGATACCACACTTGTAATAGTTGTTATAAAAAGCTGATCACACACTCTTTGCTCAGACCCTGCAGTCAGGAAACTACGCATATGTAAACAAAGTCTTTCCAGTGGATTGAGATGGAGAACATCCCTCTTCTGAATGCCTGCCGCACTAAGCTATACTACCTTACATCACCTCTTCTCTCAGGCATCTACTTGCTTACTTGCTACGGTTTTATTATTCCCACAAGTCTGTAGGCACACAACCCTAATAAAATCCAGTCCGATTAAGAATAGAGACAAAGGAGCCAGCCTGGAAGTGTTGTGGAACATCACCAAGTTTTGACAGACTGCTGACAAAATAGATGATGCTGTCTAATCAAATGAGATTAGAGTCTACCCTGGAAAGGTGAGTGGGCTTTGCTTAGGAGTGGAAGCAAGGAATTTGAAGAAATTCACAGGGATAAAAATGGAAATAAGATGAAATAGGTTGGTGTAAGAAAAGTACCCATAAGCGTAGTGTGATCTATAGGCAGCAATGACTAGGAGGTGTTGAGCAGGAAAGGCTAAGGCAGGACTCCATCGAGGCCAAGGTCATGAGATTCCCTCCCAAAAGACTCTGAGGACAAGGCAACCATCCTCCACTCAGAGTCTGATGAAACGAAGTCAACACAATCGATATACAAACATCTAAATCCTTGGAGGGAAATGTGGCTCTCCAGCATCCTTGTAAATGCCTAGGAATGGTTTTTAAATGTTTCTCCTACGCAAAAAGTTGAATGTATGACTACAAAGTAACCTGCCAACACAACAGTCAATGTGTCAGCACTACAATCACTTTTGACAAATTGATAAACTACAGATAATTAAGAATTGCTTCAAGTAAAAAGTAACATATAAATTGTTCCCTCTTTGCTTTATTATATACTCCTATGCACGTATACCCACTCTGTTCAAGGTAAATTACTAGTACCAAAACTAAAGCCAACAGTCTTCTACCATTTTAAAACAAAAGTATACTAAAAATTGAATTTTAACTATATTTGGTATTTATCTTAGACTGTATTTCAGCTACTCTAAATATAGAATTTTTACTTAGGAATCTTTCATTGTCATGTAAATTTTCCAATCAGTTTCTGTAATTCAGAGTTTTTAAAGAAATAACATTAAATATTATATTTTTCAATAATCATGATTCAGTCTCCAATTTCTTGATATTTTCCTTAATTATTCCAAACTAACAGTGGTTTATAGAATTTAGCACAGAGTCATTTTACAGTTTGTTTTCAATGGTTCATTGGTAATACTGACAATTGACATTCTAATTTTATTTTCTATTTAAGTGCAAAATTATTTTTTATCCAAATCTTGCAATAATTTTGTTAAGTTTGTTTATAAGCGCTAGACTTCTATATATACACTTCTAAACACAGGATAAAGTCTTTTCTCCTTGTTAAATCATAATTGTATCTGATAATTATTAACTAGAATTTTATATCCTTATTAAATCTGTCATATTTATAATAAATAGTTAAATTATTTAAAGGTCAGAAGTGTTTTCATATATTCTCCAGAAAATTGTATAAGATTGATATCATTTCTGTAATTTTTAGAGATCATGAGTAGAGTTGCTGTTTTAAATTATGAGTGTGCATAAGCTCTATTCTATATCAGTTTAAAATGCTGTGTTTGTCTCAAATCATGTCCATGTAAACTCTTATGACTGTTAGCAAAGAGTGTTTGTAATGACTTCAGTGTTCACAGGAATTTAATGTTCCTTTTTTCATTTGGTGATAATTAGTTAGGCCTGTAATATTGTCTTGATTATCCTTACGAAAGTACTAACCATTGTATTAGCATTTCCTTGGAGCAGTATTTGGAATTAGAGTGCTATGTAACAATATAAATGCATACACCTAATCCATCAGCCACTCAGCACACAGTTGTGTGGACAGGGAGTGAAGGACTCATATGGAAAGAATAAAGTAAATGGAGCAAAGAATTGCCATGCCATGGATCTGCGAAAGCAGGTGGAGGCGTGGCAGCTTCCTGTGAGGTTCTTGCATGCTTTAAGCTCAAAAACATTAGAATAAAAAGTGTCCTTACTTTACAAAACAAAAGAGATGCAAAGACAAATCCGTTAAACTCTATTAATAGTAAAAGATACTAAAATTCCCATCCTTACCCATTAAAGATCATGAGAGCAAAACCTAAGTGAAGAATATCTAGATTCAAGATGTGAGACCAAGAAACAGTGATAAACGGTAGCGTTCTCTGTGTGGCCAGCTCACATAATAAAGGTCGCACCGTGTGTTTACCACACAGTGGTCTGAGACGTACCTACCAGCTGCCCTCTTGTACTTTCTATGGACCATATGTTTCTGTCCTCTACTAAAAATGGCAATTTCACCATCTGTTCCTCCTCCGAAAGCAGACTAATAGAAATCTCCAAGTATCTCTTTGGACTCCAAGCCTCCGTCTGGTGGACTATGAGAAGTCACTAGCTCTTTCCTACCTCCATGCTCTTCAGACCACAGGGTTGCTAACGACTCATCAAGCTCCTAGCCTGAATTTTGGGAAGTTCCAAAAGTGATCTGACACACAGCCAGATTGGAATCTCTACTTAGCTGACAGTAACTTTGTATAATTTGGGAATTATAAAAGCTTCCTCTCTTTACAAAATGTGCAAATTGCCTACCATGATTAGCCCCCCTCGAGCAGTGTAACTCTTTTGAGGTAATAGTTCAGTTTTCTTTAATCTTCTTACATTGTGTGGCAATTGGAGAATGGTGAGTTCAGAAAGACATGGTGAGCCACCCATGCACTGAGTCTTTCTACTTCTGATGGAAAACTATGAAAGAAAATGAACCCTGAACAACCAGCACTTTTATCTGCAAGTCTCGCCAAGGTTTTCAGTTTAGCAGATTCTCCCAATACTCTAAAGATGACATGTGAAAACAACAACACGTTTAACAACTGCAAGTCTCAGGAACTGTACAAGCATTTAATAATAAAGTCTTAGAAAAAGTCACTTCAATATCTGAGATGCTTCTGGAAGCATTAGGTCATTCCCTGGTAGTGTGTTCAAGTATGAACTGAGAAAAGACAATTTTCAAGAAAATCCAACAAATGTTCTACTGAGCAACATAGCCAATTCCACTTTACAGTGTCTACATAAATAGTCTGAAAGTAAAAATTACAGTCATGAGAGTATACATAAAAATGTCATCTCATTATTGAAATGATTAGCATTTACTCCCCAACATGATAAGATATGTATCATTGAATAAAACCAGTGAATAATTATGGGCAATTCTAGTTCTGTTGCACATTTACAATGAAATCAGGAGATGGCTCACTGGATAAGAGCACACACTGTAAAAGCACGAGGACCTGAGTTTGAATTCCCAACACCCATAGAGAAACCCAGGAATGGACTGGCAGAAACAGGACACTTCCTGAGCCATGCCTGACTCCGGAGAGACCCATGTCAAAGGAATAAGGCAAAGCATAAGAAAGCAGAACACTGTAGGACTTTTTCTGGCCTATATTCACGCATGGGCACAGGTACACACACATATACACCATACACACACAGGTACATATACACCCCACACCAACAAATATGTACACACACAAATATATACAACATAAACACATGTACACATATACATCACACATATATACAATCACAACACACACATGTATACATACACATCCCACACATACATACACACCACACACAAATACACAATTACACACACAAACACATGGGCACACATACATACCAGACACCTATACATACAACACACACACATTTATACATACATACGCCTATACACAAGTATACACACATGCACACATTTATACATATACACTCACATACACATTTTAACTTTTTTCTGTATGAAAATTTCTAACTTCTGGCCTGTGTACTTGCATGTGCACAGGCATAAACAAACACAAATATACACACACGCACACATACACGTACAAATGTTTTTTTAATTCATATGAATGTACCTGATGTATGAAAAGTAATTAATACAATGAGTGTCATCACTCACACCCTTTCCAGAACACGTGCCGTCAGAATCAGAAGTTGTGGTAAGGAAGCACCTTTACCTACTTCCGCCTTCTCTTGTCTTAGGGAAAATATAACTCTAAATCTGATCGAGCTCCAGGATTCAGATGCTAAATTATCAAAGACAAAGAAACACATAACACTTAACCACACATGACTAGACAGGTGGCAATATTCAGATTACCTGCAGGCCAAAACAAAAGAAACATTTTTAAGAAGCATATCGGGATACATTAAATAAACTTAAAATGTCTTTCGTTTCAAAAACAACACACAAAATGTGATAAGAAAACTGGGCATGGTAGCACATGCTTATCATTCCAGCTCTTGGAAAGCTGAGTGCCATGGATCAAGGATGCCTGGGCCACATACATAGCACGTATCAGTTCAGCTGGGGCTACTTGGCAAGAAACCATCTCAAATAAAACCTGTGATAAAAAGAGGCAGGCACAGTGGCACCTGCCTGTATTCTCAGCATGAGACGGGAGGATTACAAGTTCAAGGTTCCATAATGAGACCATTCCTACATACAGATCCTACATACAGATCCTACATACAGATCCTACATACAGATCCTACATACAGATCCTACATACAGATCCAGCAAAGAGGTTAGTGAGGAAATTAGTGTCCATGTGGACGACTTCTACTTTTGACTAACACTCTGAAAAGGTTGGGGGGAAACGACAGCCTGGATATGCATTAGTCCTTTTACCCACACTGATTCTGCTTCTGTTCATTCAGAAAATACCTTGGGCTGGAGAGACAGCTTAGTCAGCAAGGTGCTCATCACAGAGCATGATGACTTCTGAGACCCACCCTAAACACTCCTGGTAGGGAGGAAAGGAGCACTAGAGATAGGTGGACCCTGGAACTCAAGGGTTGAACAGTTTTGTCCATTAGTGAGCTACCTGAAGATCCACAGTGGAGAGCAACTGAGGAAACATGACAGGTCAATTTCTAGACTAGACAAAAAGTGATTTTTTTTCAATTTGGATATATTTTTTCAGTTCTAAAATTATTGTTTGATTCCTTGCATTCCTACTGTCTTTGAGATCATTTAGTTAGTATAGCACTTCCTTCATTGGTGCTTTAAAGTATTTGTTCGATAACTACGGGAGAGAAGAAATTCCGCCTGTCTTCTTGTGCTCCTCCTCTAAACAATCATGTGTCCGTGGAGGCCATGACGGTGACAGCACCGGGGGAAGGGCAGACCCTGGATAATCTCAGAGGAGGACATTCCCCACTGATCGGGAATTGTAGTGGCTTTGAAATGTGAGTGAGCAATGTTACTGTTCCTTCTTCCTCTCCTGTTCTGGACATAAACAGAGTCACTGAAAATGTGAAGGAGTGTAGCAAGGTCTCATATTTTCCAGGAGAAGGGAAAAGGGATGGGAGGAATATGGTGGTAGAACAGCATCGGCTATTTGTAAACTCGGTTCCAAGGTACCCCCTGAGCTGCACACAAATTGATCTGAACCAAAATGTCATGCTGCAAACACTCAGAGTGGTGGTACGTGATAAACAGAGTACTTTACAGACCACTGAGCAGAACCATGGAGACTGATCTAATAAAACCAGAGTAATTTTGAGAAATGCAATGGACACTTGGGAAAACAACACAAGATAGTTAAAACTGGGGCTATCGGGAACTGCGTGAATTTACTACTGAAACACTGATCATTTGAAAAGGACCCAAAATTTTACGACAGACTATCTGGATAATATCTTATATTCAGAATATTAATACAAATAATGGTATTTAGTTTACAGAGAACTGGGCAAATCTTAACTCCCAGGGAAAAAGAGTGGGTGTAGGTAATTTTGCTGGGCTCACAAACATGGTGGGATTATTGTCAAATGTTTTAAAACAGCAATTAAGGAAGTGGTATGCTAAACAACGGCCTTGAAATATGATGTGATATAGCACATGATACTCTTTCAAGAAAGTTAAATTCAAGTGATATTCTAACAAAAATCTTCCATGAGCAAATGAATAAACCTGAACGGTTATGAAGGAAGACAAAATTTAATTTGCGATTCTCATCTTCTTTCCCTTCAGATAAATAAAGCAAACACTAGCAACACTTGGTTAGTTCTGGAGGAAAGAGAATCCAAGGCTACACTGTCAGTTTTCTGGGACACTTCAAGTTTATTTCACCAGGCCTCCTTATCTACTGGACTAGCCTCTCATATCAAAGCTTTGGAGCTCACAGGTAAATAAGAAGTATATTTAATACACAGGTTGGTATTTCTGAAAGGTATTTGCCATTGAAGCTCTATCGATTCAAAGTAAAGTCAGTGTCTTCCATATGCTGTTGAGGTCTGGGAATCAGAACCCAATTTTATGTTCTACACCCTACCCCTCGAAGATTAAGAGTGGCATTAAAGAGACTCACAGGTGAGGGAAAGCGAGCGGTGCGCGAGGGGCTAAGGCAGGAACACCATGAGGTCAAAGTCAACCTGGGCTCCATAAGAAGACCCTCTGTCCAAGGAGAAAATAGAACGTGGCAGCAGTGCTGAGCCTGGAGACACCACCTCAGTCACATCTTAAGGTTCTTATCACCAGGATGACGAAGGTGGAAAGTAAGAAGCAAACAAGAGGAAAACAATCAATGAGCCCTCATTACAGGAAACCAGTAAACACAGGCTTGCAAGAACATTAAATACAAACACGTGATGATGTCAGCATAGCCTCCTGTGGAGAAAGCTACCCTGATCTGTGCACATTGAAACCCAAGCCCAATCCCGCTGATGCAGATTTTTAAAAAGACGTTGTATATAATCAGTTCACAACCATGCTTAAAATGAGACACAATGGGCCAGATGACATTCCTACTTTAGAATGGAGTGTAAGATGTGGGCATGTGGCATCCTATCTTGACACACACTTAAGTGGAAGCCACACACATGTTTTGCTATTCTCTGTAGCATATTATTTTCCCTTTTCAGCATGTATTCATTCTGAATTCAGAAAAGTAAGCTCAAAAGAAATATTCTCTTCTAAGGTTCAAGTTATGTCCATGTACTTTAAAAAAAAAAGAGTGTCATTACTTTGACTATACATGCTATACCTGGGTGTGGTCATTACTTTGAATATACACGCTATACCTGGGTGTGGTCACTACTTTGAATATACATGCTATACCTGGGTGTGGTCATTACTTTGAATATACATGCTATACCTGGATGTGGTCATTACTTTGAATATACACGCTATACCTGGGTGCGGGGCTTTGAATATACACGCTATACCTGGGTGCGGGGCTTTCCATGCTCCTCCAGAGTGAAGCACAGGCGGCTGGCTTCCATCTGCTATCATCTTGTTTGATGCTTAGTAGCTCACTATGACCTTTGACATTTTTGAAAATAACAGATTTTCTTGACTGTCTGATGGGGGAAAGGCCACTAGCCAATCACATCAAGTTGGGGTGTGGCTACTTGGACCCCAGGTAGAAAATCGAGAGAACACAGGTGTGCTCTCTCTCCATGTGGTGTCCGCCAGATGGATAGGACTGTGGCGTGAGTGGCGTGAGTTCCCCCCCTTTTTTTTTCATTAAAAATACCTATTCCTATTGAGCTGGCTTGGTTATTGATTTGTGTCGACTTAATACTTCTTTATCTGGCGCCCGAACGTGGGGCCTGAGGACACTGTGGAGGCTTGAGGAATGTCACTGAACACAGAGGACAGGCCTGTCCATGCACTTGGACCACCGCAGCCAGTGGGCAAAGCACCGGTCCAGCAAGAAATCGCCATGGTAAACCCGACCATGAGACAGATTCGAGGGGATTCAACAGTGACACAAAGAAAAAAAAAAGTTTTACCATGGGGCAAGCATTTTTGTAAACAGGACATGTTTACTCGCGGACTCAAAGAGTCCCTCAAGACACGGGGAATAAGGGTACAATTCACACAGCCATGCCTGCCAGGCAGGCTGGCTGACTGGCCTAGAAAGTCTATGTTTTAACCCCCCACAAATAAAGACAGATAATGGTCCAGCCTATGTCTCTAAAAATTAAACTTTTTTGCTTATTATAATATTAAGCACGTTACAGGTATACCTCACAACCCTACAGGTCAAACAGTTATAGAAAGATCAAATCAAACTATAAAGGATATGTTAAACAAGCAGAAAGGGGTGGAAAATGCCCCCAGAAATAGATTACACAATGCTTTATTAACCTTAAAATTTCTTAATGCTAATGAGAAAGGGACAACGGCAGCAGAAAAACATTAGATAATAAAAAAGTCTGCTAAATTAAATCAACCGGTTTATTTCAAAGATGTACTGACCTCACAATGGAAGCCAGGAGATGTGCTACGTTGGGGAAGGGGTTTTGCTCGTTTCCACAGGAAAAAAAAATTGTGGATACCATCAAAATTAATAAAGGTTCGGCTTAAAGAGAAAAAACCTCTTGGAAAGGAGGAATGACAGCTCATCTACAATGATGATAATCATACAGGTGCTAAGTAAGGCATATAGGATGGGGGCAGGATTCTGTTCTTATCTCTGCAGGACAACACTCATCTTCAAAAAATACAAGGGACCCTGGATGTTTAAATACTGACAGATAAAAACAATTTACAACACAATAAGGATCAACAAAAAAATTAAATAGGTTCTGTAAATAAAAATATTCATAACATACTTTTAGAGGCACACAAATATATTTATAAATGCATGGAGCTGGTTTTGGAGTTGGACTCTGGCTCAGTCCCTCTCTAATTCCAAGTCTGTTGTTAAGAAAAAACCCAGAGCTTCTGTCTCATGTCACGAGCCATGATATGGGACAGAAAAAAAAATAATTTATAAAACTTCTTTGCCTTCTTCATATCTATTTCTGTCTTTATCATGCCTTTCATTGAATATGTATGTATGTCTATATAAATAATACTTAATTTTTCCATAATAAATAATAAATTTTCCTACAATAATCTTTAAAGTTTCCAGGAAGAAGATGGGGCTCCACAACAACTCTACCTGGTTACTATGACATCATGATGCTGATAGCGCTACTATAAGACCTGTTTGGATACCAGCTACACAGGATGGTTCCAATTTGGTTAGCTTACATGGTGCACTTCTTTTACAACATTCTGGCCAGACCTCCATAAAATACTCAGAGACTATTTGCAATTTTACCAGGCCAAATATTAATCTGGTAATTTAACCATCATTTATTTTAACAGGATCCCCTAAAACAAACATTGCCCCCATGACAGCTAAAAATAACTTTAGAGGACAACGTCCCCTCTCCCAGCAAAGTCTGCCCTCAGGCTTAGGGACATCATTTAGGGGTTGATTATAATTGGTACATGATTGAGGGATGGGGAAAAAATTTTATAAACACAAAAAATAAATAAATAAATAAATAAAAAGAGGGATATTTGGATGATGGGATAAAAGTTTGTATTTATGAGTTATTGTTTTTAGACAATTATATTGGTATAGATTTCTGTATATTGATAAAAAGTTAAATTATATTGAATATTGTATGCATGTATGCGTCTACCTCTGTTTGAAACATTGTTTATGTATTGATATCTATATTTACCATACTGCAATGTACATTACTACCTCCGATTAAGATACTTATACATTGTTTATATTTGAAAGTCATTGTCCTCGTTTATTGCATAGTTGTTTATTGTCTTAGTCTTTACGTTAGATAGGTATTGAGAATTATAGATCAATAGTCATCTATGTTTGTTATATTTATGATTAGACTAATCAGGTTCTTTAGATACATAGAGATTATACTCAGTATAGATAGATAATCTTCAACCTCTTCAAGAAACTGTAAAAAATGGCCTTTAATCTAATTTAGAGTTCCGTAGTTTCGTGACAATGAGACACAATCGCTCCTGGCAACACCAATCTATTCCCAAAAATATGTTGAGCACCAGAGACACTCCACCTGGAGCCTTTCTTCTTGGCAGAACTGGCCTCTGGGCAAAGAAATGCCCATACCTCAACCACTGACAGAGATACAGAGTATCCATAAATGGATAAAACAAAACTGTCATATCCTGCCAAGACAGGGTAAGATAGTTTTGAAAAAGTTTCTTACTTTTGAAAAATGGTATGTCAGTTACTTTAGGCCTTAGCCAAAGTTGGTCGCTTCAACATTGCAAATGAGACTTTGGGTGATTGCCCAGGTAGTCAGTTGTCTCTGTCATTTGTTGCACATTTTAAAAGTTTCCCGATTACACTTCCTGTCCACTCAAATAATATTGTTTCCCTTCTCAGATCTCTGATGGAGTTAAAGATTAAATAATTATAGATACCCTCCTCACAGTTTAGCCAAGCTTAATTTCAATGTAATAGTTAGACTCCTTAAAATAAAATGTTTATTAAAACTTTTGTTATACATTCCTTGCTTAATATTGTTTATTGTTCGTAATTTTGTATTTGGTGTCTGTTCCTATTGTATATAACTATGTTGGGTTTGGATTGATTTTGTTTAGACAGAAGGGGGAGATGATGGGGCAAAGGCCACTAGCCAATCACATCAAATTGGGGTGTGGCTACTTGGACCCCAGGTAGAAAATCGAGAGAACACAGGTGTGCTCTCTCTCCATGCGGTATCCGCTGGATGGATAGGACTGCGGCGTGAGTGACATGAGTTCCCCCCTTTTCTTTCATTAAAAATACCTGTTCCTATTGAGCTGGCTTGGTTATTGATTTGTGCCGACTTAATACTTCTTCAAGTGTCCTTGAACAGACATTTCATTGATGACAAAGTAAGAAAATTACAAGATTAAACAAACAAGAAAACTCCATTTTCTCTAATCTTGACCCAAATGTTTAGCTTTCTAATTTACATCTTTCTTAACAATAACTTGCTGAAGAAACCAAGTTCCTTTTAAATTATGTTTCGGCCGTCGTATTCTCATTAATGAAAGCTTGACGCAAATGTTCTCACATATTCAAACAAGATACCATTACAGCACTGTTTTCAAGACAGTAAAGAACAAAACCTATTATGTACAAAGAAGACTTGGTATTAATGGGGGGAATGTGGAAAATTAAGTATCAGTCAAAAGCCAGAAACATCAAAACAGCAAGGTTTCTGAGTAAATCTTAGCTGACACTTTGCATTGTCCAAGAAAACATGGTTAATCTGAGTGGTGCCCTCACTGAGCCATTAACAAGGGACCTCTGACAAGGACAGACCACAGATGTAGAGGGGTCTACTTGTACCCAGTGGAAACCTGGCTGCCCCTTGCTCATCTTTTCAACTTCATTCAAAAGTTTGAAAAGAATTTTATACTTAAAAATCACAATGCTAAGCAAGCACGAAAAGATGCTTACAAAGAAACCATCGATTTTCCATGTGCGTAAAACACCAAAGCCAACACAATAAGTCCTAAGTTTCCACAATGTTGATCCAAATTTGTTCATATGTAATTTATCTTATTCCTTCCAGTCAAGGCCCATTCAAAAGCATCTCGACATGCTTTCATGTGTGTGCACACAGGAATTCAAACGCTTTCCTATCAGCCGAGCCTTTCGACAATGTGAAGGAGAGACAAGAGTGAGAACACAAACTTGATTTTCTCAATATTGTGAGAGAAAGGCACCTGTACATTGAAGTTCCGAACTGCAAGGCAGGGACTGTATTTTCCAAATAAAATGAAACTTATTAGTCAGTAAAAGATGTTCCATTTCAGAAAAATCAATTGCCCTTACAAATAAAACAGAGGAAAAACAATAAACGATGACCAGGAAAAAGACACAGATCTTTATATGAATTAATATTAACCAATTCTAACTAAAAGCAGCTAAAAATGATTTTCAATTTTAACTTCTCTTTTTGTATTTTCATATAAAGCATCATAGGAAAAGAGGCACCATGAGCCATTTTTATAGCATAAGTTTACTCAAGCTTGTACAATTATAACCAAGAAAGAATAAAATGAATTTTTATAACACTCTTCAGTCACAAAACTGAATTATTAGGCTTGCTGAAGGGCAATATTGAAAAAATCAATAAGCTCTTTTAATGAAGGAATTCCATGGGGTCTCTTTTCTTAGAAAAGTTTCAGAATATTGACCCTTTGGCCAAGATATAGTCAGCATATTAAATCAAGTGTGGTTTGGGACTGTTTGTACGGCTTGTGTACATGTAGATAAAATGCACTAGCACTGGCGTCTGTTGCACTTTAACATCGTTGGGGTTTGTCCGAACATGCAGAGCAGGCTTGGGTGGGCGCAGCCAGTTTGTGGCAGGGGTGGTGGGAAATACAGTCCTTCTTTGTTCAGTGGATGTTTACGAACATATCAGTCAGCCCAGGGTTTTGTTGTACTAATTAATCACACAGCTCTGAAAAGATTGTTTTCATTTTCACTCAGAGTAAAAGCTGGGAAGAGTTAAACACTAAATAACACAGCCCAAATTTAACATGCTACCTTAGGAAAAGGAAATGCTGGGGTTGCATGGTTTTATATAAGTGTAACAGTAATTTGTAGTTGTTGTATTGTGGGGTAGCCTCTACGAAAGACAGCCATGAGAACGCCACTCTCCTCTCTCTTCCCCACCAGCCAGGCAGCCATAAGTAGGAACCCATGTGAGCAGTGATGCTAAGTTAAATCAAGTTAAAAACCAGCAGCAGAAGAAAATTAGATTGGGGACTTTATTCCTATTTGGAGATGTGAGTCATATGCTTGTATGAAATTAAAAACCTAAGTCAAATATTAATGAAATGAGATTTTGTTTTCCTAACAATGAAATTTCCATATTAAACCAAAGATGTTGACTTGATTATAAATTAAGATGGACCAAATACCCATTATTCCAGTAAGTAGTAAATCTGCCAGTAGAAAACACTCTTGCATCTGACATAAGATTTTTTTTTTATCATAGCAAAGTTTTATTATGTGAAAAATGCTAAGGAAACAAGAAAGTAGTCACATCAAAGTACTTGCTACCCATCAAGAATTAGTATTCTAGAGGGAAATAGCTGGAATATACTAAATTACAGAATATTCAGCAAACATTATAATATGGGAAAAGTTACAAGGTCTACCCTAAATTAGAAAGGTGTTGTCAACACAGACCAGATTTATAAAAAATTAAACTCAAAAATTCTAAACACTATACAACTCATTATTTTTAACCTACCATTCTGCCATGTGGATTTATTTCTGCTCTCTCACTGGGCATGATCATTTATTTATTGTCCATTTTTCTGAACATCTGTGATGCATGCAGCACCAGGTACTTCCCAGAAAAACAGTGGGAGGCAAGATCTTTGTTCACTAGAAGAGAAGATCAGCTAAAGGCACAGTCCTGATCCAAAGACATGAAAGCTGGACAGGGCTAATTTAGAAACCACCAGGGTGTCCACTGAGAAGGCTTTGGGATCCAAAATTGGTACCAATCAGGTGAACCTAGGAGAGTGCAGCCAAAAATGAAGAGACTAAAGTTTCATACAATAGCCATTTTTACTCAGGGCCTCACGTTATTTATATTCTGAGGACACTCTGGGGGTTGAGCAAGGTCAAATGGCAAAGTTCACTTGAGTTCAAACTGCATACAGTCACAGAAGCAAGATCACATGGATTTAGGCTTCTAAAGAACAAGTCATGCTTAGAAACACCATCCTCATAATAATAGGTAAGGGGATGGTAGCCTGAAGCAAAGCCACTCTCATTCCTACACCTGGGAGGGGCATGAGAGCTCCTCCAAGAGCAATCTATGCTGTGGAGCAGACCCATCCGTTCATGTGAACTCTTCTCACAAGCTCGGAATTCGCCTCACACAGCTCCATTCATGGACCATGTTCAAACCCAAGATCAACTCTCATGCTGGCAGATGGGTCTGCACGGCTGGGAGTGAAAAGATGGGAGCCCGGAAGCTGCTGTATGGATAATGCGGACCTGTGTTTCAATCACAGAGAATATCTTAACAATTTTGAAACAGAGAAGAATGTGCCTCCATCTAAATTTTCCTACCAGTAAATTGGGAGAAGCAAAGTTATTTGAAGAACAAATGAGCTAACTTATATAAGATGCCTGGCAGGAGTGTTATGTGACCTCAAACAGCAAACAGCGTCATATGTCATACTAGTTCTGCATTACAGCACTACTTTTAAAGGCATAGACATGGATAGATAGACCGAATCCAGCATAGACATGGATAGATAGACCGAATCCAGCATAGACATGGATAGATAGACCGAATCCAGCCGTATGTCCTTTGCAAGCAGCAAGGCAGTAAGATGGGAAGGGAGGACACATATTCTTCTGACTTCACATCTTCAAGGAGAAAGCTATGCCTGTATCTGTTACCATACAATTATTAAGCCCAACACAATAACAATAGATACAAAGGAAACAAAACAGTAGATATTACTTATATATTTACTGAACTATGATCTGAACAGATTCAACACATATTAACACTGTTAGCAACACTGAAATTCATAAAATTTTTAAAATAAAAATATTTATTTTGGAATATAATTTTGTGACAAAATGAGTCCCAAACTTAAAATAACTAGAAACTTTATGGCATTTATCACATTGTACATAAATATTTATGTATTTTAAGCTTCATTTTGTGGTAACTCAAATCCAACTGCTGATTTAACATAATAAATGATGTGTTTTCAGGTATCCTAGACAAAAGGTGGACAATGTGTTTTTCAGAGGACATGGGTAATTAAATGAAAATCTCAGTTCCAAGCACAGGATACCTTCCTATGACTTTCTCAGAGGACCCCAAAGCAGCACAGACTATTTTCATTGCTCTTAGTTGCCTACCATAACTAGAAGGTTGATCAAGACACAACACATTTTGGTTATGAGACATAAAGAAATCATATTGAAACTGATTTAAAAACTTTGTTCCTGGTGCTAGCTTTCATAGCAACATAAGGTGTTATACAGACCACTGAGGAAAAGGAATTAATGGTCTTATCCTAGTTTGGACCCCAAACAATACAATATCAACTTGCCAGGCAACATGTGCACACTGGCGCATTAGTGGCATGGAGGTAATAAGGGTAACCAACCACTTTTTTTTGATTGAATCTGAAGCCTCTTCCACAGCAGAAAATTCATGTGTGGCACTATAAAACTTTGCAGAAGTTCACTGCTCAGGAGAGATCTCCATGTGTTGCAGACAGTGGTTGTGAGTCAATGAAAGTAGTTTCTTCCTGTACTTCTGAACCCCTGGTGGAAACTACTAAAGTTCCTGGGAGATCACAGTAGAATTTTATAAGAACATAATGAATAGAGAGAGGAAAACCTGTGGTGACTGTGAAGGCCCTGCTGACATATATGTCACATCAATATCTTCTGAAGGTCATAAATGTACTGTAAAAAGATCACATATCCTAATGTCATTAACAATAAAGTTCATGTTGAGTGGGCCAGGTCAGTTTGCAGAGAATGAAATTAATGAGGTCAATTTTAGAGATATCCTTCACACCTGTTATTGAAAGTTTCTGTGTATTTTACCTTCGTTGGCTGGTAAACTTAGAGATCCTCAGAGATTCCCAAATTTCATATTGCATCAGAAATTGCACTGGAACTACTGATGGTTGCAAACTTCCTAGATTGTTAAATAAAGTAAATTATTCTTTATAAAGTTCATTGTTTAGGAATTCATAGGTTCTAGTTGATAATATACTAGTATTGTTTATTCAAATAGATAAGTTGCCAAAGAATATTCCACATTTTCTGTTAATTCTCATATATTATTTTAGTTTTCAATCTTGCCCAGAGAAGTCTCTTTCTAAAATGGGCAGAATACAATACAGAAACTCATTACTCACCAAAGACCAAAGAATAAGTGTCAAATTAGTACTCACCCTAAATAGAATACTTATATCAATTATTCTACCTCAATGACTCAGGGACCATCTTGGAAAACAAAGGTAAGAAAGCAAGAGACAAAATATGGGGAGGAGTTTTAAGAAATGTTTAATCTCTAGACATAAAATGGACATTGCACTCAAGAACTCATTGTAGCCATAATTACCCGCACAAACCCTGCACAAAGTCAAGTAAAGAATATCAGTTGCCAGGTAGTGGTGGCACACATCTTTAATCTCAGCACTCAGGAGGCAGAGGCAGGTGGATCTCTGTGAGTTCAAGTCCATCCTGGTGTACAGAGAACTTTCCAGGACAGCTAGAGCTACACAGAAAAACCATATCTTGAAAAAGAAGAGGAGAAGGAAGAAAAAGAGGAGGAAGAGGAAGAGGAGGAAGAAGAAGGAGGAGGAGGAGGAGGAGAAGGAGAAGGAGAAGGAGAAGGAGAAGGAGAAGGAGAAGGAGAAGAAGAAGAAGAAGAAGAAGAAGAAGAAGAAGAAGAAGAAGAAGAAGAAGAAGAAGAAGAAGAAGAATCAACATTCCAACAGGCAACACTAACTGCATACAGAGTTAAAAAGGGCAATAAAGGGAAAGGAAACAAGAATATATATGTGAAAAAAGGCATGTGTTGGGAAGGTATCTAGGAGAAGTAGAGAGTTTGGGGTGGGTATGACCAAGATTCATTTCATACATGTAGGAATTATCAAAGAATAAATAAAAATTATTGTAGAAAAATTATGTACATTAGCTTCTGAACATACAAAAGTACAGGTAACCTATGGGTTGCATGTATAAAGAATCTGAGCACATACTTAAGGCAGAAGAAATAAGATACCTAAGGCAGAGCCTTATGTTTTAGAATTTATTTTCCATCATTCTCAAGTAAGTTGTTACCTAGAACACTTAAATTTGTTATAATATAGAAACCATACACTACCTATGTCATTGATTTGGGAGTTATAAAGAACTATAGATAAAATGCTCCAAACAATGCTCAACACAAAGCTAGAGCCCAATACGCTAGGAATCAGTGCTCATAAGTACATTGTGAATCCAGCCTGTGACCCCATATACTCAAGAGGCTACCGCAGGAAGGAAGATTGCAAGCTAAAGGACAGCTTTGATAACCTAGAGAGACCCCATGTCACAATAAAAAAATAGAAAGAGGGCTGGGAACATAAGTTAGTTGCAGACTACTTGACCAGCATGTTCAAGATCATCATTGCTTGGATGCAATCCCAAGTACAAATAAATTAAAATATATAAACCACAAAATAACTTTAACCATTTATGAAATGTGTTTCTTAATTGTATATCACAATTTGGCTAAGAAAGGGCTGCTCACATAGCTGTTAAGCCCTGACTGTATCTCTGAGGCAGCTAGAGTTTCTGGAAAAGGTCAGCAAAAATGGTCAGACTAAACAAAGACATTGCCTCATCAACATGGAGACAACAGCATGCAGTTTGTCCAAGGTCTCATGAGGACTGTGAGACAGAAAGGCTAAAAGGGAGGATTCTCCCTCTTTGAAGCTGGAATGTCCATCTTATACATTTGGCTCCAGTCTCAGTGCAAACAATAAAGGCTGTCCTAGTTCTTTGGTCTCTGGGTTTTGATGGAAACAACACCACAGATTTCCTTGACCCTCTAGTTTGCTGGTAATGGACTGACCGCTTAGAAAAACAGGGAAGATTAAGGCACATGGAAAAGGGGAGGAGTGCCTCACTCACAGGTCTGAATGAAGACTCCAAGCAGTTGGGAATCAAGAATTCAACACAGTTAATGATATGTGCTCTGAAGATTGCTAATGTGAACATGATATTCATTTATACACAGACACCTAAGAATATTAAAACAGCAGTGAAACACGCTTCAGGCATATATATGCCCCAAGTATTGCCTTATTTCTCTCGCAGATACTATCTGTGAGTCTCACAAGCAAGACTATTAACTTTGTTGACAGTGGGAACCTCTTGACTAACTTCCCATGCAATTCTGTGACCCTGGGTTTTACAGGACCAAATGCAATTTGTCCTTCTGTCCTTTTGTCTGCATATCTTAGGAACCACCCAATGATCTTATTTAAGTTCCTTAGTGACTCTGAAAAGACAGAACTTCAAACAATTGACATCAAACACACGAGGAGCCGACGCCCGCACTGGGGCTGGGCCCTTCCCTGAAGACTTTTCCACTAAACCGTGACCTAAACACCTCTTATAACTCCAATTCTGTTTAATACTGACTTGTTCTAAAATTATGCAGCAAAGTAAAACTCTAAACGTCACCTTAGGGGGATTCGGAAAGGAACTCTTCGGGCGCGGCAGGCCGCCCATGGGTTTGTGTCTCCGCCCATCCTCCTACCACTGCTGAGTTGAATCTCTTCTTGCAGTCTATACCTGTGTGTATCATGGCTTTCTCTGGAAATGTGATGGATAAAGTTATGTTTTAAATTTCAATTACTGTGCCTAAAAGACCCATAAAACAAAACGGCCTCTAACATGCACACCCTGCCCATGAACAGATCTTCCTGAAACACTGGGGCTATCGCTTATGTAAGATAACAATTCACACGCTTTCCCTCGCCTGAACAGATTTGTTTGACCCAACTGCACAAGTTATGCTCAATCACATGGGAGGTCATAGGCAGGAAATAATGTCAGGATGTATGCCTGGTCCTGAATGGATACAGGCAGGAAGTACGCCAGGATAGATGCTTTTCCCTGATTGGACCTGGAGGGAAATGCATAGCCTTGTTGGTTTGCATTTATACACCTCTGAAAAATGTGGCTTGTCACCATTTTCTGGGAATCCCAGAATGGACCTGGTGAAATTAACAAATGACCCCACTTGATAAAGCTGGAAAAGGTAAGCCTGAGAATAGTAGTTTTTAATAGACTTCTGCTAACCACAGTACATTTAAAAATTTGCAAGTCTGTGTATGGATGAAGAGTACATGTGAATGTGCAGGCATGTATAGGCCACATATGTATAGGCCATGTGTGTATAAATCACATATGTATATGTCACATGTGTATAAACCATGTATATATAGGCCACATGTGTATGAACCATAAATGTGTGTATGGGACATGCGTTATAAGCCTCATGTGTATAGGCTTCTCCTCTTCATTGCTGTGACCAAAGTTGCAGAAGAAACTTTAAAAGGAATTTATTTGGGGCCACAGTGTGGGAGGGTACAGACTCCCAATGCAATATATATGTGTGTATAGATCATGTATGTATAGGTCATGTGTGTATAGGCCATATGTAATAAACCATGTGTATATAGGCCACGTGTATATAGGGTATGTGTGTATAGGCCATGTGTGTATAGGCTATGTACTGTGTGTCATGGACAGTTGCTCTCACTAAACCTGAGCTCACCTAGGCCTGCTTTCCAGTGAGCTTCCAGGGCCCTCCCGTCTGTCTCCCCAGCACTGGGATGAGCTTCCAGGGCCCTCCCGTCTGTCTCCCCAGCACTGGGACTGTAGGGGGTACTGCCATGCACTGCAACATCTCACAACTCCAAAAGTTCTCTCTCCTGTTTCTCAAGGTACTTCAGTGTTGGTATTTAGTGCAAGCCCTGAAGAAGGTAGTAATCGTGAATAAATAAAAATACATTTGGAGTTGGAATACGATAGCAAGATTCCACACTTAGAGTGCAGTAAAACTAGCTTCAATAGATGTGGCCTATAGGAGACCACACGGGGCAGCCCAGAAGAATGCCTCTTGAATTTGAACTGGGCTTCTTATGAAAACAGATTCTGCTCCAAAGGGAGGTACTGAATGAAGACAAAAATCTCAGGGTGTGAGGAAATCTCATGACTGCTGACCTGGCTGCATGTATGTAGAGTATGTAGGCCACAGAGATGTAGACCTATGCAAGCCCAGTAAGATCAGAATCTCCTCTGAGGTATTTCTGAAAAACACAAGCCTTAAAGAATCAGAAAACTCTTGAGTTTCCAACTAAATCAACTGTTTACATCTAACCAGATCACATCACTCTCCCACAATAAAATAGAACACCTTGAAAATATGTTAGAAAGTATTACCTAAAGAAGAAAACAGCGTAAAATACAATTTTTGCATATTTGTTGGCTATGATATGTGTGGGGAAAGTATTATAACATGAAGAACTGGCAGCTGAGACCCTTAACTACTTATTCTCACATCACACCACTACTCTACTTAAGCAATGCAGAACTTACTTGGAAGTAAAGTCAAACTGAGTTTTCTATGTCTTTGTGTTAAAGGCATAGACAAGAACAGTATGACTTAGCCAGCCAGTCACAAAGAAGTATTTACACATCGCCTGACTGACAATGTAAATCTATGTCAACTTCTTGATGGATGGTTATAGATTAACTATTTACAAACACAGAAACAAATTATATAACATTAATGGCTTGAAACAAAATACTCTTGAAGAGAAACAAATCTGACAGTAACGCAAACAGCCTCCCCAATAGGAAGAGCTCAGCTTTCCACAGGTGAGGCCAACTCCTTCCCTAAAACTCTACGCCAAACTGTGCTCTTCCATACCCAGCAAGACCCTGAAATTAAGAGTTTACCTCTCAGTCAAAATTGAAGCATATCATTTTGCCCAGACTCTAATTTTGATGAAAACAGTCAGCAGCTTCCTGTTGTCTCAGGGCCAGAGGGAATATCTCCGGTTTTTAAGACTGGGGTTCAAACTTGATACTTGAAAGGGGGTTCTCAGGAAGGGCCGACTTTATCCCCTGTGGCATTTGACAACTTCAAGAGATATTTTCAGGGTCACAGTCAAGGTGTAAAGGAGAGAGCATGGTGTTGCTGACATCTATGCGGTGTAACTAGGGGACCACTCAACAGTGTACAAAGGCCACCTGAAATGCAAGGAGCAGCTGGCCTGTGCTGCCAGTGTGGTGCTGAGCTTGCAAACTCTGATTTAAATCACAGAGCCTGCAGAACAAGGAGAGAATGTCCCTTCTGTGTGCTGGTTCCATTCTCAGCATAGTCATAAGTACTGTATGGTTATCACATACGCCACATGGGCACATGAATGTCATAGTGATGGGAAGAAGGGGTGTTTCCACATACATGATCATCACACTTGAAAAAATACTGTGGTCATTGTCAGGAAAAAATAAGTTTCTTTTTTTGTTTTGTTTTGTTTTAACAATTATCTAGTCCAATTTTTCTAGGTTGTGCAAACTCTCCTATGGAGCGCACTCCCCAGTGCTCTGGCAGGACGGTGCTGAGGGGCAGGGGCAGCCTTCTAAGCAGAGAAACAGAGGGACCGTCTCAATTTTTATCAAAATATCAGTTTCTACAGTTGTCCTTCCAAAAGTATTGATGCTTCATACTTAATAGGCTCAAGTCTTTTATAAAAATTAAAGTCCATGTGGCATAACAAGTGGTATTTCACAAGCAGGAAACAAAACAAAATGCAATTATTTTCAAAACACAATCAGAGACCTCCGTGGCCTACAGGCATCTGTTCTCCTAAGATGGCTGGGACTTAACTGCCCTGCGAAATCCTTAGCTAGCTCACATTTCCTGAAACACAGGAGCTGACAATCACAAGGTCGAACATACCCTTAATCATTGATTCGGCTGCAAACAGATCTTGTTTGTAGGTCACCTAAAGGACAGATAAACCTCATTAGACTCAACAGAGCAGGCAGGAATGTGAAAGCAATAAAGCAATGCCCCCAAGGAAATTCTTCCTTCTGGAGAAATGGTACACACTTAACACAGGCGATTTCCAAATGAAAGCAGCATTAGACAGTCACATTAAATCAAATATCTTTGAATAAATTATGATAGCATATAGCAGAGGTTACTGAAATATGATTAATATACCTAGGCATTTATAATCAAAGAAAACGTGTAAGTGTTCAAACAAAAGTATTCACATTACGATTTTATAAGGGTTTGTATTGGAGAAGAAGGAGGTAGGGAAGATGGAGAGAAAGGGAAGGAAGGGAGGGGAGGAGGGCTGAAAGAGGAAGGGAGTCTCCATATAACAGAAGTCATCAACTCCATTCTCAACTGAAATTTTGGAAAACTAATTTACATTTAAAGAGACTTCTCCTGAACTGGGACAGTCTTTATGAAACAGATTAGCAGCTCCCTGTGAGGTTTTCCTTAAAACCCAGCTTCTATAAGAAGTAATCTATGGGGTGCCACAGTGTGCCTAAGAACAGAGATCTAGCCCTCAGAGCAAACAGCTTGCTAACGACTGCGCTCTGCTCACCTTCCAGTACCCGGACATGGTATGTAGGTCTGGTCTAAGGCAGACCCTTCCCAGAAGCCTTTCACTGAGTTCAGACACATAGCGCCTGCAGAATCAGTCTCTTGTATTAAAGAACTAGAGCACAGTGAACCATGAAACAGTATTAACTACAATAAGGCCCAATAGGCTCATGAATTACTCAGATAGTTAATGATGCCAATGATTTAAACCTCATTTTGACAAATGCCACTTAACTCATACCTTTTTTTCCCCTAAATCATCTCATCCATGGGTTTGTTGAGATGTCTTCTGTAGCTTAGGTAGACCAGGGCACTTCTGTGAATTAGATTCATCTGTCGCGCCCTCACCCCACAGTAAGTGTGCTGATGTCATACTCTTCAGAGCTACAGTAAGAGCAAACTCCAAGGAGAATAGAAGGCTACTGGACCATTTAACAAATTCATTAAAATCAAATGGACAGCTATACTGTATCTAAAGAAGGTACGATCCACTGATAGCCATGACTCTGGGTGCTGCAGTTACTAGCCACGGTCCAGTTCTGCATTCTAGAAAAGAAGAAGAAGCTCACTCTACAGATTTGCCAAATATAATGGATCTGGTCCCAACAAACATTTATAAAAATGCTCTGGATGCTGCTCAAAGTGCTAGCAGTCGGCAATGAAAGGAGCCAGCTGTCACCTGCAGGGAAGGACTTCAGGTCCTTCAGCCAAGGGCTCACTGTGACACTGAACACACCTAGTTTTAAACTCTTTCTTAGCCAGATATCTGAATTCAAAACTAGTATTTGTGATTAAAGTGAAGAGATCATCTGTGCAGTCATTGTCTGTTTAAACTCAAGACAGAAGTCAAGAATATACTTAGCTAACTACTCATTTTTATTTTCTCTGCCTTTGAGAGGAAAACTACATTCTAAGTGCAAATTAATATTAATGGTAGATTTTTAAACTTATGTAAGTTCATCACCAAATATTCAGATAGCTTTTAGAATTCTTATAACTTAAAACACTACAGTTATCCATGAATAAAATAATTGGGTTATTATTTTAAAAAGTAATATTCACAAACTAAATGTTAAAAGTCTCTTAAGTTTATTTCTCCTGTCTCCACATTGTAGGCTATAGTTGCCAACATAGCGATTAATGATTTGTTTGCTCAGATCAACATCTAGTGTGCCCTGAAGGGCAGACTGAAAGCCAGGCACAGGGCCACTCATCTACAATCCCAGCATTTGGAGACTGAGGCAGGAGGAGGGGGAATTAAGGCCAAATTAGTCTACACAGTGATTTGAGGCTTGCCTGACCTACGAGCTACATAGCCAGATATTGGCTAGAGGGAAAATCTGTTTTTTCCTAAATAAAACAGCTAATGTACTTCAAAGGAAACATTACTGGAAAATGTCATAATTCTAAAATGATGTGTTATTCACTTCTCTAACTTTTTATAAAACTGAGTTGTCCTTTCCTTATTTTTAAGCAAACAAAACATCACAAAAGCACCCTACCAATCAGTTTTGAAGCTGATTTTCAGCACGTCTCAGCCTTTTGGGTAAGATCAAGCACTGAAACTAATTTTCTTCTGTCAGCGTGATCTGTACTTTTTCTTTGACCTTGCACAATACCCAACTATTGACAATAATTACTTAAAATAAAAAACTTCTTGCAGTAATAGAATAACATGTTGATGTTTTTCTCACTGACTGGTTTTCAAACTCTGCTCACTGGAGCCTCTGGAGGTGCCTGAGGATCACTGAGAGCAGCCTGTACAGGAAGAGTCAGTCTGGCCTGTCCCGCCCCTCACCAACTACAGCTCAGTCGTGTCTCCTTCACAAGGTTGTATCTGGGCAGTGATTCTCCTTAGTCAGGTGTTTATCTGAGAAAGTCAACGGAGAGTGACCTGAAGTTCACACAAACAGGCCAGGTTTCCCTCAGCTCCCAAGAGCCACTTCACCAGGGATTACGACACATATCTTCTTCGTTTTATGTGCAAAGCCACAGAAGAGATCTTTCCCAACCAAACCAAGCCAAGGCGGCCTCCACTTACCTTGAGTAAGACTACATTACACTTGAAGTCGCCAAACACCAACCTTATAGGATAACTGTAGTGATATCTCATTTGTATTTTAATAAATAAAGCTTGCCTGAAGTCCAAAGAGTAAAACAGCTGCACTGGTCAGCCTTACAGACCAGGCAGTGGTGACACACACCTTTAATCCCACTCATGGAACCAATGAAAGTATTACAGCGCAAGTGACCCTCAGGTCCCACTGTGGGTGGGAGAGGCTGCAGTGGGTGGGAGACAGACAGATACACAACGGGGAGAGAATTTGGGTATAGAGTTTATTTAGTGTGTATTTGGGAGGTAATGGTGAAGAGAGACAAAAGGAGATAGAGGGACAGAAAGAGAGGAAAGAAGAAAGGGGGAGAAGGAAAAGGCAGAGGCTGCCTCTTCAGAACACAGAGAGAGAGAGAGAGAGAGAGAGAGAGAGAGAGAGAGAGAGAGAGGAGAGGAGGTATGAGTTGTCTCTTTTTTGTGGAATTTTTGTTTTATTTTGTTTTTTTCCATTCAAAAATTTACACTTCCTCCCCTTCTCCTATTCCCCTCCCTCTCCCCCCACTAACCCTCCTCCTTCCCCCTGTCTCTTAAAGGAACAGGATACCCAGGTAACAGGGCAGGCCAGAGCAATTATAACAGCCACAATAGTTTGTCATAGAAACCAGGCGGTAGTGGTGCGTGACTTTAATCCCATCCCTAGAGAGGAATATAAAACAGGAGGAGACAGCTCTCACACACAGACTCATTCTGAGATTTCTGGAGGCAGGATTGCCATTTCAGACTGAGGTAGAGGTAAGAGCCAGTGGCTAACTGTTTTGCTTTTCTGACCTTCAGGTTGAATCCCAATCTCTGTCTCTAGGTTTTTATTAATCGTGCTATAGATAATGGAGACATCAATCCAATACTTGGCAAAAAAAAATACCTATTAATTATTACACTTGAAAGATATGGAATATTCATTAGACACCAGTGTTAGGTCCAAAGGGAACCCCACAATGACAGTCTTGGCTTAGCTCTAGATAACCTACGGAAAGACGGCTACTCAATGTCATCATTCCTCAGGTTTCTATCTGCCAGAAAGAGCCACTTCCCTGCTGGTGAATTCTTAGGTACACACCTAAGCCACAGGCCTGCAGCCCTCCCCGCCCCCGCCACCCCACTCTGCAGCTAAGGGATTTTCTTTTTATAACCCAGAAGAATTTTCCCTGCTTGCATGCTTCTCTCTGCTCCCAGAGAGATAGCACAAGCCAATGTCAGTCCACCCCACTCCTCTCTGTCCCAGAGATTTCCCCCAAACGCCTCTGGTTATTCTCTCTTTCCTATCTATAATAATAATAATAATAATATAACTTCCCACCCATGAATTGATCATGTCAGAGGTTTCTCGGTCCCCTTGTTTACAATGGGTATTTTTGAACTTCATTTCCTAGCTTGAAAAAAACTGTATGAAAATCTCAACAATAGAAATTATATCAGCACACTGAATGGTTGAGAAATAAGCAGAAATGTTTTCACTTCTTTGTTTTTAACTGAAATGCTAAAACAATGGGATTTGCAAAACCTTTATCTGTCAAAGGGAGACTTCCAGTCATTCATCCAGTAATATTGCAATGACACAAATACACCCAGGCTCCTTCTCGGGATGCACTGGAAGACAATGAAGCAGTTGTTAACTTTCTCCAATAACTGGTTATAAAACCCATGCCTTGGAGACATTTTTGGCATTGGGAAACAAGAAGTCTGTTTAGCTCATGGTGTATGGAGTACAAGTGTGACCTGCTAGTGTCTAAAAGTATACTGGGGGAAGACATGGGACAGATATTCACTTTGGTTCTTCTTAAATAGGATCAAGTCCCACCTTGATCCAAAAGCAAATGATCACTGAAGCTACCAGCTACCAGCCACTCAGGGGCACCATGAGCATGGATCCCTGTCTCAGGAGCCGGAGAAGGACTTTTCTATGCCTGGGCATTTTTGTGGAAGAAGAACAAACCATGGTACCTTGTATGGTAAGGAATTTTTTAAAAGTAAATTAATAATGCATTCCTCAGACATCAAAGGAGCTAGCAGAGGCAGGCTGAAATTAACCCTTAATGTCTGAGTTTTCACTTCACTTATATCAAAATATATATGTCAAGGATAAAATAATAACCTCCTCATGGGATTTCAGATGGCCTTGAACCCAGTCCTGCAGCAGTCATCGGGAATCTTGTCACCCTTGAACCCAGTCCTGCAGCAGTCATCGGGAATCTTGTCAACCTGCACATCACCAGGGCATGAGTTCCCTGACTTCCTAGGGCAAGACAAGGCAGACTGTCACCTATGTCAGAGTCCTCTTCTACCTGCCTGTTACATGGCACTGAATGCTTCTTGGTTACATCCCTACATGTCTCCGCTGTATCAGGCTTCTTGAACATAAACATGATTTGTTGTTGTGGAATATTATGCTAAGATGTGTGATATTTGTTTATGCTACGGAACATTTGTTTAATGATGTAAATATGTGTTGGATTCTTTTTATTACATTTATTTAGCTCTATGAAACTGTGTTACTTTGTCTGCCTAATACACCTGACTGGTCTAATAAAGACCTGAATAGCCAACAGCAAGGCAAGATAAAAGAGAGAATAAATAGGAGGAAAAGTCTGGGAAGAGAAGACCAGGGAGGGAAAGGACAGGGAGAACAGGACATCAGGGGCCAGCTATCCATCTACACAGCAAGCCATAGATTAAGAAGTAAAGAAAGGTATATAGAATGGAGAAAGAGAAAAGCCCAGAGGCAAAATGTAAATGGGATGATTAAAGAAAAGATGGCTAGAAACAAGCCAACTTAAGGCCAAGCATTCATAAGAAAGAATAAGCCTCGATGTATTTATTCGGGAGCTGGGTGGCAGACCCCCAAAGAGTAGACAGAAAAAAAACAAAGAAAGAAAGAAACAACTACATTTTGTTGTTGTTGTTGTTGTTTTGGTTTATCTATTAACAGCAGTAACATCAGAACACTAATTACAAACTACCTATTCCACTAATCACAAAGTATAGCTCCATCGCTGTCCTTTAAGAAGCAATTAAGATTCTCTCTATGCATATAAGATTTTATCCAAAAATTAAAAGACTAAAAAAAACATTCAATGCCACCCAGAGGGGCTCTAAATAAGGACTAAGCAGCTGAGAAAATAGCAAAAAAAGGAAGACAGGGCAGACTGTGGGGAAAAAATCCTGCCTAAGAAGACAAGACAGGACATTGGAAGGATACCCAGCCTGGTGCTGACTTCTTAAGCCTTCTTAATTCCCAGGGAAAGGTGAGTGCACTATCTGCCCTTTCCACAGCCCCACAATGCAGGACAATCAGACGCAATAGGGAGTCCAGTCAAAGCAGGAACTCAGTTTATTACTGTGAGCATCAGCTTTTATAGCTTCAGTGACATGGTGCGATGCGGGGGCCTCCAGCCAATGAGACAGTCACACCCTCCCCCGGGCTGGAGGGGCGTCTCATCCTCACTCAAACCCTCACTTTCCATCCTATAGACCTCAAGATACAGGCCCTGAGATAATTTTGGCCCAACAGCCTGGGACAATAGCAATATTACATTTTGAATATTTTCCCATTATTCAGAAGAAATGTAATACCTAAAACCTCAACAGTGATGTAACAGACATGTTTCCCAATCTACCTATTACAGGCTTTATAGATTCAGTACCCTCTCACGTATATTGTTAGCCAGACCAAAACTCACAGCTAGGAGCCTCCAGCTTCTTCCTGTGGGGGAACAATGATGCTATCATACAGATGCCCACCAGGCCCGAAGGCTGACACTCCTGCAGCCTGTGTGCATTTGGATGCTGCACAGAGCACTGCGAATAGGAGGGTTTATAAGAACCCATGTTCTCATCTCTCCTTCCAGGTCCCTCGAAGAGGTTTGGAGAATGACAGCAACACTACAGTGGCCTTCAGTTTGCAGATCCATCACACCTTTCCCTGCCTTCACCATCACGTGCTACTGTCTTCACATCTGTGTCTCCTGTCATATCAGGACACCAGTCATGTTGGATTCAGGGCCTACCCTATTCCAGTTTGACCTTATCATAACTTGATTGCATCTGTAGACTCTTTCCAACTATCTCAGGCACAGACGCCAGAACTCAGAACATGAACACACATTTGCGTGAGAGATAATTCAGCCCATAAAACATTCTAAGTGACTCACCAGAGGAACTAGTAAAAGCAGGAGAAGATAAAGCCCAACATGGCACAGAACACATCTAAGAGAAGACTGGCACTGCTGTTACCACAAACAATAAGGAAATATAAGTATATCACAAAAAAAGAATCAATAAATTTGAAGATGGGATGAAACATAAAAGCAATGTGTTTCTTTTCTTTTATCCACAGAACCTAAGTGTTTTACAAGCTTGTTGAAAGCTCAGACAGGAGAAAAAGAACCATGACTTCCAATAGGTCAAAAGCGAAGCCATGGCTGCATCAATGCCTTGGAGTTCCACCAGGTTCTCCTCCGTGGCCTCACACTCAGTTGGGACAGTGAAATGAATTATACAAAGGTAGAGATTAAGATCTTTAACAAAACACCTAACTCATAATTGACAAAATTCTCAGAGATACTGAAAGGGTTTGGGTGAGAGTTCAAAAGGAACTCAGATGGATCAAGAGGAAGAGGAGATTTATTAGAAAAGTTACTAATGGCATGAACAGATAAACAGACACCAACGTGACTAGGTTTTAGAGGACAGTTCGGAGTCCCAGCAACAGAGACAGCATGGGGGGGGGGCACAGAGAGACACCAGCATGGCTAGGTCTTAGATGAGAGTTCAGGGTCCCAGCATCAGAGATAGACAGCATGAGCCAGGGGCACAGATAGTCCACAACATGGCTAGGTCTTAGATGAGAGTTCAGGGTCCCAGCCTCAGAGATAAACAGTAGGGGGGTATCTCACATGGTAGAAATCAGGATCTCTTACACGTTTCTGAGGGTGGTGAGTTCACAGTTTCAGCTAGAGCCAGATGTTCCAATTCACGTGGCAAGGGACAGGGGTATAGAGCAGGATGTGTGGTCATCAAAACCCCTTTAATTTAACTTAACACCCAGGTGAGAGATCCTGGCATCTGGAAGTCTGTCAGCTTCCAGACAATATCTCAGTAGGGTGTCTGGTGCTATCTGGGGTGGGGGTCAGGGGCTAGTTTTAATATAATATTAGTATAGTTACTCCCACGTGGCCCTGAAATTGGTAGCACACTAACAGCAACAACCATACAAATATTCTATTAGTAATACATGATGGCTTGTAATATATAAAGGCAACAAACACAGCTAAACTCTGACAGTGACTACCTGGCTTACTACACAGGTAAGATCTCAAACACATTCCTAGACAGCCTTAGAAGTGCTTACAAAGGACATACATATCAAGTGAAGCACATAGGAGCCATGGAGAGATAAAGATAAAATTATTTTTCTACTGGGCTGATAAAATTTTGATGTCCTCAAATGAACAACAATACTGCATAAATTTTACAAACGAGGCATCAGTTTAAGTATGTCACTCTTTCTGGAATTTTAAAACTCAATCTTTTGTGTCTGAGGCAATCATAGCATGCAGCAAGATCCATGTCTGTAGTGATACCTTGTTTGAACTCTAAGCAATACACCTTGCCTGAACAACAGAGGGTGGAGTTAGTCACTAATTAAGCACAGAGGTCTGGAGGTCTGTACAGACAGACAGGAAGTGATTAGTTAGGGTAGAGAGAGGAGCGTTGTCTCTTTCAGGGCTGAGAGTCATAGAGGTAAGATCTCTAGTGGCTGACTTCTCTGCTTCTCTGATCTTTGAGTTTTCATCACCTAATGTCTGTCTCTGGGTTTTATTATTAACACCAAATAGAACTCATGCAAAAATTGGCACACAACTTTATGGCACAAATTTATTTTTTTTAAAAAAGCCACATACTGTGGTTATTTAGCCAGTGGCACACACCACAGCTGCTGGTAGGTACTATGGTTGGAGTCACCACCCCACTGGCTAGGTTTTCTTGTCTTTTTTTCCCCAAGACTCTGAGCAAGTTTGAGATTTTCCTGTTGTAAGTTCTTTAAAACAATCTCTAGCTGCCACCCAAAACTCCAGGAGCACCTGGGCTCCTAACTTTACAGAACCTTCCCATCCTAGACTGACTGATTCTATCTTCAGGCAGCTCCTGCCATGCATGTGCATTTTTTAGACATCTGGCTCCTTCTCTGCCTTGGGTTTCATGCTTTCCCTGGAACCCTTCTCCTTGGGCTGCCACTCTCAGCTCACAGTTGCATGCTAGTAGCTGCAGCTGTACTCAGTCACACTGTATACCACTTATGTTCTCTGCTCAGACATGCTGTGCAGCTGTAACCTCATGCCCACCATCACCGGATTTGGGGAGACAATGGCAAATTCTTAAAAAGGGGAATTAGTTTTAAAAAGAGAGAGACTTTTTTCCACATTAAAAAATGGGAAACATAATTACAAAGGAGAAAGTCGAGTTTCTGTATGATTAAGCAATACATGATTTAAAATTGAAGAAATAATCAACTAGGATTGACAATGCTAATTACCATCTTGATAATTCTTGATTTATCTCTGAAGAAGTTGGTTGATATGAGTGTCATGTTACAGGACTTAGAAAAACTTATTAAAACAGATCATAGAAATATTCAGATCCAAACAGAGGAACTTAATGGAGGACCAATTTTAGTGTTGCATTATAAGGTTAGAGAGGAACAGCCTAAGGTTTTCAAACAACCAACTTTAATTTATCCAGTCAACTTAGAGGAAAAACTGCCAAATAATAGATATCCCCAAGGCTGTGCAAGAGTTAAATGGACTCCTGTAGAAAGGTTAGCTTATAAAAGATTCAAGAGTGTCAAATGGTATACATTTGCCTTTTGTGAAGCAGATGTTAAATTCATGGTCAACTTGTAATAAAATTAACCCTAAATACTGAAGAGACTTGATTACAACAGGTTTGGAGCCTGACCCTCAATTACAATGGAGGACCTGGTAGAAAGATAAAGTTAAGACCATTGAACAATGAAGTAGGACTAGAGGTATGGCAATCTCCCAAGATCAACTACTTGGAGAGGGAGATTATGCTGATATACAAAGGCAATCTCTACATGATGACCATGCCCTGGATTTATGTCATGCAGCAGCTTTGAATGCTCAGGACAGAATTTGAGAAGTAGGAAAGAAAACTGAGTCATTTACTAAAGTTATACAGGGCCCAAAGGAAACCATCATGCTTTCTTACAAAGACTGATGTCAGCAGTAAATAAATTGATACCAAATTCAGAAGCTATACAAATAACAATTGAATCTCTGGCTTTTGAAAAGGCTAATGCACAATTGAAAGGGTTAATTACGGCATTAAAGGCCAGATCAGCACCCTTGGAGGAATGGATCTGAGATATAATGAATAATTAATCTCATGACTATGATGATGCTTGGATAGCACATGTGATTTACAGAGGTTTAAAGAAAAATCTAAATATCAAATATTTCAATTGTGGTAGACAAGGTCATCATAAAAGGCATTGTAAACAGGCCATTCCTATAAACAATGTTTTTACCAAGCATAATTCAAACAGAACACCACTCTCTTTTGTATTATGAAGATGGTGTGGCAAAGAACAGGCATTGGACTAAAGAATGTAGATCAACAAGAGGCAGTCAAGGTAACTCTTTGCCATTAGGAAACACTTTGAGGGGCCTCTCACAGGCCCCCAAGCCAAATTTGGGTCAGTCATTTCCTGTCATCATGGAGGAAACTCCTTCCCAGAGCAATTAAAGAACCTAATGCCTATTGTAAGAAACCATACTGCTCTGAATAATAGACAAGCTAAAGAAAAGAGAACAAAAAATTCAGGAGAAACCATAAAGCAAATATTTTGTCAAACTTCTACAAATGAACAAAGATCAAAATTAAAAACACGAATACATGATATTATCATGAAGGTCTCACAGACATAGGTGTGAATGTAACAATAATTGCACCAGAATCTTGGCATCCAAATTGGCCTCTTCAGGATGTAAATGTTCAGTTTTTAGGGAATGGCCCTTAATTTCAGGTAAAACAGGGCATGAGATGGGTCAAATGTATTTGGCCAATGGAAATAGAGGAAAATTAAAACCATATGTGGCTAACATAGCAATGAATTTATGTGAACATGATTTGTTAAAGCAATGAAATATTCAGATTAACATTCCCACAATCTCAAACACAAACCATACATTAATATATGTTTCTGGGAAAAATATTAGAAGGTAACAGTCACTGACTATTCAGGTTGTACAAGAACAGGGCACAACAGTTACTGATCTTCCAAAACCAACAACAGCCCTACCTTTAAAATGGTTGACAGACAACCCTAAATGGATTGCACAATGGCCTTTAACAACAAAGAAACTGTAGGCCTTAGAACAGCTGGTATAGAAGCAATTAAATGATCAGCATATTAAAGAATCAACCAGCCCTAGAAATTCTCCTGAATTAAAAAAAATTTGGAAAATGGAGAATAGTAACAGATCTAAGAGTTGTTATTGAGGTAATTCAGGCAATGGACTCTCTATAATCTGGCATTCCTTTACCTTCTCTATTTCCTAAGGGATGACCTCTTACAGCTATTGATTTAAAAGGTTGCTTCTTCACTATACCTTTTTGAGAAAAAGACAGAAAAATTTGCCTTCACAGTGCCTACTTATAATAATTCTCAGTCAGCTAAGAGACATCAATGAAAGATTCTACCACATGGAATGTTAAATAGTCCTACTTGTGCCAATATTTTGTATTTCAGCCATTTGGAAATGATACGCAAGCAATTTCCTCAATCTATAGTTTATCATTACATGGAATACACCCTATTAGCTAATTCAAATATAGATACTTTAGAAAGAATATTTAAAGAGATAAAGAAAATTTTGGCTTGCTGGGGATTACAAATTACTACTGAAAATACAAACAGGAGATTCTATTAATTATTTAGGATATAGAATATGTCTACAAAAAATTAGAGCCCAAAAGGTACAAATTAGAAGAGATCAATTGCAGACTCTTAATGACTTTCAAATAGTGCTAGGAGACATTTTGTATCATGGACCATTATTGGGGTAAAACCTGATAAACTGGGTAATTTGTTCAAAACCTTAGATGGTGACAAGAACTTAAATAATTCCTGGAAATTATTAGCTCAATCTTAGAGAAAATTGGCTTTGGTGGAAGAGAAATTACACATGTAGATCATGTGAATCCGAAGCTTAACTGCTTTAATTGCACCATTCTGGTCATATCACCTTCTAAGTATTCCTCTACAAGGATTTTAATGCAAAGGGAAGATATTATCTTAGAATGGATCTTTTTACCACAAAAACCAAGAAAAAATTAAAAACTATGTAGAAAATAGCTCAGTTAATTCTAAAAGAAAAATTGAAACTTGATCTATTAAAAGGAACAAACCCAGCAAAAATTTCAGTACCCTTTAATAATGATGAAATTGACAAGTTATGGGTAGAAAGTGAACCTTGTTAAAGAGCTTGTAGTAATTTTGGGGGGAGAGATTAACAACTAATATCCCAAAAATAAAAGAAGTCAACTTATGAAGACAACTAGCTGGATCCTTCTTCACATTGTCTGGGAAACACAAATATCTGGAACCCCATTTCTATAGTGATGCAAATAAATCAGAAAAGACAGGATACAAATCAGAAAATTTAAGTAAAGTGGACCAAAGCCCTTATGATTCTGTCCAAAAGTAAGAATCATATGCTATTCTCATGTTATTAATGGATTATACAGAACCTCTCAGCACTAGTTACTGATTCGCAATATTCAGAAAGGGTTGTTTTGCATATTTATATCAGATGACACAGAATTTACTTTATTGTTTATTCAGTTATAAGAAAAAAATCAGGAATAGGAATCATCCCATATATATAGCACATCCAATCTCATACTGGTCTGCCAGGCCCTGTAGCGCAAATTAATGAAGAAATTGATCAACTATTAATTGGAAATATGCTGGAGGCCTAAGAATTTCATTAAAAGCATCATTTCAATAGCAAGGGTTTTTTAAAAAAGATTTTTTTATAACACTTGGTAACAGGCCAAGGATATTTTAAGGGAATTATAAGAAAATGTCCTACATTTTTCTTTTCAGGATCTCCAAAAGATGCCATCACCCTCCGACAACAGGAAGCAACTTTAAGAACATGATATTCCACATTCTCAAGAGGTAGGGTGGGTGTTTTTTGGTCTTTCACTGGGTTATGGATATTTGCCATTGTTTAGGGGGGTTAATTATATGTTGGTATTGGTAATGGTCAGGTAAAATTGAAGAAAGAAGATTAAATTCAGAGTTTTTTCTTTGAAAAAAAGGGGGCAATAGACATGATAGGTTGTGCAGGTATATTATTGAGTCTACTCTGAAAAGAAAAACGGAGAATATAAAAATAGGATTAAAAGGTAGATTATTGAATCTACTTTTAAATCAAAACAGCAACTTGTTTTAAATATTTTACATTGATATAGACCTTTGTATATTGACTCAAATTTGAGATTAATATTGGTAGTACATGCTATACATACATTTCTACTCTTGCTCAAGGTATTGTACCTATACAGCTCATTTAAAATGTAATGCAAATTTATAGTCCTTGAAAGCTATTATTACCAACTAATTGGGGTATAAGGAAATGTAAGTTCGTATCTAGTCTTAACATTATATTACTGTTGAATGGAGAGAGGGCCTGCTTGCTCTTCCAGGCCACCCAATCTGTTGTAGGGAGCACAGGGCCCCTTTGTTCCATCCCGCCCAGCTAGCTTACACCTGAAATAACCACACAGAAACTGTATTAATTAAAACACTGCTTAGCCATTAGCTCTAGCCTCCTATTGGCTAACTCTCACATCTTATTTAATCCATTTAAATAAGACAGAGGTGGAGAGAGCCACGCCCATGAAGCTGCATAGTAAGACACACTGAATCTTTCCCGGTAAACCACAACTTCGTGGTGACATACAGATTATTAGAAATGGGTTGAATCAAGATGTAAGAGTTAGCCAATAAGAGGCTAGAGATAATGGACCAGGCAGTGTTTAAATGAATACAGTTTCTCTGTAATTATTTTGGGGATTAAGCTAGCCGGGCACTGGGAATGCGGCCTGCACCTATTACTACAACAAAGCATAACTTAACTAGCAGGTAAAACTAAACTGAATGCTGGGAGAAAGAAAGTGGAGTCAGAGAGAAGCCATGGAGCCACCGCCAAAGACAGACATGCCAAAACATTGCTGGTAAGCCACATCCATGTGGCGATACACAGATTAATGGAGATGGGTTAGGCTAGGATATAGGAGTTAGCCCGAAATACGTTAGAACCATTGGCAAAGCAGTGTTTTAAATAATATTGTTTCTGTGTGATTATTTCAGGGCTGAGCAGCTGGGAACAAACAAGTGGCCTCCTACAACAATAGCTTACACTTTTTGGAAGTTGTTTGCTTGCACTTCCTGCCTACTCATGTAATATTATTTTTACCTCTGGTCTCTAATGGAGTTGAAAACTTTATAGTTGAGTTAGAGGTACAGGTTTCCTTGTTACTAGATTCAGAAAAGAAATTAACTAAAGAGATGTAAAGTGTATAAGGTTGAGAGACATTGAAAGATGTTTTGGCAATGCAAATTAGAATAGAAAGTGAATTAGGTACAACCTTTTGGACTCATCAAGATAGGATATATATGGATTATTTTCTCTGATTTGTCAACTGATAATGGACTAGACATTATTGATGTATTTATTGCCTGTATATATTGTATATAGTTATTGTACTTGTTGTATATAGTTTTTCATATATTAGTTATAACCTTTTTTATTTTAGACAAAAAAGGGAAACTATGGTGATATCTTGTTTGTACTCTAACCAATAAAGCTTGCCTGAAGAACAGAGGACAGAGTTAGCAACTGGTTGACCATTGAGATCTGGAGGTCTGTATAGATAGACAGGAAGTGATATGGCTGGGCAGAAAGATGAAATGATAAGGTGGGATGGAGAGAGGAGCTCAGTCTCTTTTGGGGATGAGAATCTTGGAGCTTTCTCTGATCTTTCAGTTTTGATCCCCTAATATCTGTCTCTGGGTTTTTATTATTAATACCAATTAGAACTCATGCAATGCATATCATTGCTGTAAAAAAAAAAAAAAAGCCCACTCACTGCATAGACTGCCAGGCAAGGTGACACGTTCCTTTAATCCCAGACCTCAGGTACAAAGGGGCAAATCTCCGAGAGCCTGATCTACATAATGAGCCCTAGGACTACCAGGGCTACCTGTCAGCTGGCACTGAGAACTCCCCAGAACTTCAGAGCTACCTGTCAGCTGGCACTGAGAACTCTCTAGAATTTCAGAGCTACCTGTCAGCTGGCACTGAGAACTCCCCAGAATTTCAGAGCTACCTGTCAGCTGGCACTGAGAACTCCCCAGAATTTCAGAGCTACCTGTCAGCTGGCACTGAGAACTCTCCAGAACTTCAGAGCTACCTGTCAGCTGGCACTGAGAACTCTCCAGAATTTCAGAGCTACCTGTCAGCTGCACTGAGAACTCTCCAGAATTTCAGAGCTACCTGTCAGATGGTACTGAGAACTCTCCAGAATTTCAGAGCTACCTGTCAGCTGGCACTGAGAACTCTCCAGAATTTCAGAGCTACCTGTCAGCTGCACTGAGAACTCTCCAGAACTTCAGAGCTACCTGTCAGCTGGCACTGAGAACTCTCCAGAATTTCAGAGCTACCACAGGATTCCCAGGCACCTTTAAGCAGCTCTGCCTATTTTAAACTTCAGAGGCTTGGCCTACAACACTGCTTCAGGACTCTTCTAGATCCACACTCTTCTCCCTGGTGAAGGCAGGGCAGGCATGCTGTCAGCACCTGTCTGGGCACAGCTACAGAGGGACGGTGCCACAGCTTCTTTCCAGCAATCCAAGAGTAAGGCACATGCCATCAGGAGACTTGGGTCGCTCTGCACCATGGTCACAGCTGTAGCATACATGTTTTCAGCTTGAGTTTATTGGAACTAGCATCCCAGAGCTAAGGAAAATGTTGCTGGAATAGATAACATAATTGTAGCTTCAACCCAACTAAGGAAGCATAAAACAAGACTGCACATAGAGAGCAAGGAAAAAGATCCAATTCAACAAACCTACAGGCCTAAATGAAATATGTCCAATGGATTCCAGGCTGAATTTTCTTGAAGTCAAGAAAAAGAAACATCCTCACACACTGATGCTCACAAGTCCTAGTGAAACTCTCTGACTTCAGAGTTCTCTCTCTTATGACTAGAAGCACAACACACACATATATGCATGAGCGCGCACATACACACACACTCATGCACACACTCATACCCTCATGCGTACACACACACTCACACAAACACACTCACCCTCACTCACACACACACACTTGCTCATACACCCTCACTCACACACTCATACAAACACATTCACACTCACTCACACTTGCTCATACACCCTCACTCATATACTCACACAAACACATTCATACTCACACTTGCTCATACAACATCACTCACACACTCACACATACACATTCACAGTCATTCACACACACACACTCACACACTCTCGCATGTACATGCAGCATAGAAATCCCACATGACAAGTCTCTCTTACCTTCCAGAGGTCAGGAGGCCCTTCTACAAGTTTCGCCTTTGTGTGAGAGTATTTTAGGGCCAACTGCAAGCACTCTGTTCCAAATTCCAAGTCATAGTCACTACACTGGGGACAAAGGAATAAAGAAACATAGAGGAATTAACAAACTATAATACAATTGGTAAAACATAAAGCAAAATGAAACAAAGAAGTCTTTTATTTTAAAAACAGGAAAAATACAAAGGGAAGCACTCAGAGTATTAGCAAACGTTTTAACTATTGGACTGTGTTATAGAACAATCCTTCTTGTACCCTAAAAATGAAGTAAAACAATGAGCAAATAGGAAAGTTTAAAGCATCTCAGAGATCTGGGCTCCCCAGGGTGTCTAAGACCATAACAATATTTATTTCTGTTGCTCATACTTGAAAGATGGGCTGAGGAATTTACCACACCAGCAACCTCCATTTAACAAACACGTCTGTAAAACCCAAATCCCCTTCTCCCATTTATAACTTGATATTAAACCATCATGGCTATGATTCATTTTAATATTTAGAATATCAATATGCCATTCTTAAAACATTTATATCTGAACACAGAAATGGTTCAGTCTTTCATTATATAGAAAAATGAAAACTTCACAAATACAATAAAATGCACATAACTTATTTTTAAGTGAAAACATCAAAATCACTAAGCAACAACCTAATTCACTAAAGCTCTGAATAATGTTCCATCGACATAAAGGTAAATAACACAGGAATCATGTCCTTAGAGGAACATTAGTCAGAAATTGGCAACAGAATTTATTCTGCAGCACTGGAAGAGTATCTGCAGAAAAAACACTGCGAAAGTTACCTGAGTGCATGTGAGGTTCTTAGGAAGGACCTATCAGAGGCAATGGTCTCTGGTCTCCAGCTTAAAGATTAACTGGAAGATGAGGAACAATGTCTAATCAAATCTTGTCTGGGTAAGAGCATCAGTGCATGTTTATTTTCCAAGATTATGTGTGAGCATTCAACTGTGTGTGAGGATGCACCTATGTGTGTGTGCACCTATGTGTGAGGATGCACCACTGTGTGTGTATGCACCTCTGTGTCTGTATGCACCTATATGTGAGGATGTGTGCATCTAAGAGTGTGTGCACCTATGTGTGAGGATGCACCACTGTGTGTGTATGCACCTCTGTGTCTGTATGCACCTATATGTGAGGATGTGTGCATCTATGAGTGTGTGCACCTATGTGTGAGGATGCACCACTGTGTGTATGCACCTCTGTGTCTGTATGCACCTATGTGTGAGTATTCACCTATGTGTGTGAGTGTACCTATGTGTAAGGATGAACCTATGTGTGAGGATGCACCTATTTGTGTTTGCACGTATGTATGTGTATTACCTGTGTGGTAATTACCTGTGTGTGTGTATGCACCTATGTGTGAGGATGCACCTATGTGTGTGTGCATCTATGTGTGAGGATGCATGGGATACAGGTGTACAGGTGGGTTCTGAGACTTTATGTTTGTGTGAGAAGTACTTTACCCACTGAGCCACCATGTAAGGGGAACAACAACAAAGCACAATAATGAATCCAGTATTAAGCACAAAATTCCAAAGTTGTTTTATTGTCCTGGAAGATTACAAAATCCTAACTGTAGTAGCTTTGAAATTAATGAAGAAAACAGGCAAATGTGCAATCTTCATTTCACCTGGACCATCACGACTCACACCTCCTGTTTTTATGTGCTATATCGTAGAATTTCAAGGAATGCTTAAATGCAATATCAAGAGCTGCATTTGATAAGACAAATGTTGGTAGACCTCTGCTTTACACTTTGAACATTTTTACAGTATTATCTATAGTATGTGATATGTCTACTGAGGGAAGAGTTAGCCCATGGTTAAGTACAAACAATGACTAACAACCTCAACTTTTCCCTGGATCATCACACTACAAAAAAATATGAACACTCCCTAGCCAGCCTGCTAGTCTCACAAAATGCATAAGGAGAAAAACCCATAGGATGAGTTCCTTCCTGCCTGATTCCCATGGTGGTGTGAAACACACTGGATGCTATGCTCTTGGCTATGCTGTAGCTAAGTCTGTGGAAAACAGAAAAATATACTGCAAATATATATATATAGACTTGCAGTGTCTCTTCCTTTTGCATATGGAGATGAGTGAGCCAGTACATGTGACCTTGCTCTCATAGGAAAGTGTACTTTTCTGAGGTCCAACATGTCTTATTCAACCTGTGACCACAGCTCTGGATAGACAGACAGACAGACAGATAGATAGGTGTGTGTGTGTGTGTGTGTGTGTGTGTGTGTGTGTGTGTGTGTGTGTGTGTGTGTGAAATTTATTCAGGAAAAATAAGCTGGGCTTGCTTAGAGACAAATATGGACTTATAGATTAATATTACAATAGTAATAGGTCTTGAAGAATTTTATAATAAAACTTTTCTTTAAAAGTAAGTTCAGAAGTCTGCAACCAGTGGAAAAATATCTGAATGCCCGCTGGTGCAGAATATTAACAATCAGACTCTTTTTACTAAGACATGGAAAATTATAAGATATGACACACATATTTGAGCAAAAGAAAGACAAGAGAAGTAGCAAAGGGGCCATGAACCAAAAGCCATGAAGCCATGAGATACATATTTCCTACAGGTAAGTCATTAATATCATGGATTTTGTAATAACAGAAAGTGGAATAACATTTCTATATTTGGCTTGTTAATCCCACAGGTGTGTGGAGAGAGACCACCAACCCAAATCATGGACAAATTAATTAAAGCAAGTTTTATTAGTGTGTACTTGGGCTGTCTCCCCCTAAGGCAGAGTTCAAGAGATCAGCACTAGATGTGGGAAAGATAAGGCCTTTACAGCTCAGGAGTAAGGGATTTCCAAATGGGGGATTGGGAAGGCAAATAAGTAGGGGCCAAAGGGGCAGAACATATGCATAACAAGTTGGTCATAACAACCCTCTGAAGCAAGGGTGCTGGTGGTCATAACAACTTTTTTGAAACAAAGGTAGGGTTGCCATTTGCTGGAGCAGGCAATATAGAACCATTTGTAGCTATGGTTACAGGTGGGGCTAGCTTAATTCTTGAAAAGCATAGATTTAATCATAAACTGGAACAAACCTAGTCTGTTTTTACTATAAGATAGCTTTTAAGTACAAGATGGAGGCAGGCTGGTTCCTCAGGAATCCTCTGTCCAGAAAGAAGCCCTCGCCTACACATCTAGCTTCCTGTCTGCTTGTTTCTGTTGCTGTCTGTATTAACCATAAGAGCCCTGCATGCATTAATAACAGACATTTTCAGTTCCTAGTGGAACAATGGCAGCATCCTAGCCAAGTCCCACTTGGCTAGACCTCCTCTCTGTCTTTGCTGTTTCCTAACTTTCCATATACACTTATGCTTCTGTGATAGCTATAGTTACTGAGTAAAAGATAAATAGGACTTTGGTTATGTTGTAGTTACAGGAGGGAGGGGCAAGCATATCTGTGGTTGTATGATGAGCCCTAGGTCTCCTCCTGAGCCTGAGCCTCTGGACCATAGCCTCATCAGTGGAGTCGTCTGAGCAATAGAAGTTGAGCCCAAATTGGTTATTTCAGCTCTCCATTGTGTTAAGTGGACTTTCTCATCAATGTTACCGAGTAAGTACTTGGAAGAGTGACTTGAAGGGATGAATTACTTTGCTCAGTTTCAGGTAGGAAGGGAGTGGCAGAGTGTCTTGCATTATGACAGCCGGGGAGGAGAGAATTAGCAGGAAGGAGCCGGAGCGTGATGTAGCCCTACGGTATACACTACTTCTCTCCACAAGGGCCCAGCTTCCACAGTTACACCACGTCTCGACACTCTATTAAAAGTTGGAATGCATCAGTGAGCTCACCAAGTCTCCTAAATGCTGCTCAATCCGGTGCAGCTGGCACCGAGAGAAAGCATCAGAGCCATGCTGGCCAGGCGCAGGCTCTCCCAATGCCATTGCTCAACAAAACTGCTCTGGGGAGTTCCGATTCTGTACTTTATTTCTTTCTCTTTCTTAACGATAGAAGAAGTGCTTCTCGGCTTCCACACATGCTACGAAGGGGTAACAGCTTCTGAGCTCCTGACAGAAGACCACACAGACTTCTCAGAAGGCTACAGGAGATGAGAGTCTACAAAACTGGAAGGGAAAAATGAGGCAAGGAAAGACCTGAGGTGGAAAGTATATACACAAAGGAGTGAGAAAAGGAATCCCAGGATGGGAGTCAAAAGGGAATTCCAGTGATTACACTGTGGGAGCAGAATGAGAAAACAGGCAAGAGGCTCAACAAAGATTATCTGTGGGAGGTCTCAAAATAAACAGACACAAAAAGGTGCTTGACTTTTGTGGTGTTTTCCATGTGTGCACTTTCCTGCGACTACTTCTTTCCCCAAAGAATGCAACATTTATTATATGGTTATTTATAAATATATATTTATATATTTATATTTTACTATGATGGGAAAAAGGCACTGTTTCCTAAACGTGAGCGCTTACTATTAGGAAGTACAGTTTTATTTCAAATATAGATATTTAATACTTTCAGAAAACCAACCTGATGTTCCAATTATAAGCTGCAGAGAATATGAAATCTAAAATCATATCTATGTATTGTTACTCTATCATAAAATTTTAAATCTGGCTAGCTTTAGGACATAAACCCTTATGTTTGCCTCACTGAGGCTTCAAGCCCATGAAATCACTATTGTTCTTAGACTGTCCTAATCAACCAGTAGGCAACGGTTAAACGACTGAAGAAATTTAGTAGTGGGATCCCAGCTTCCTTGTTCTGCTATCCTAGCAGTAGATGTTCCTTATAAACTCAGCCATCAATTCACCATGTTCTAATCAGCTTTGCTAGTTGGTAGTAGTATGTGCACATGCTACTAAAAAGCAAAACCCTGCCAGCATAACGGCGCACACTTTTAATCTCGGCATTTAGGAGGCAGATGCAATCAGATCTATGTTTGCAGCCAACCTGACCTACATAGGGAGCACTAGACATCCAGGGCTACACTGTGAGACCCTGTTCAAAGACAAAATCTCTGTTGCAAGGCTTGATGTGAAAACAATCCGTTCTTCCCCCTCTAACTGACTCTGTCTCGCATACAGGCAATCATCACATGCTGTAAATGCTAATCTGGTAATCTAGTATGTATTTCTATGTGTAACAGTCAACCTTTGCCCAGTAACAAACGTGCAGAAATTCTGTTACAATAAACCGTTCATCACACAATTGTAGGGTAGCAGAGGTATCATCCTTCCACCTGTAGACTGCAGGGCTCTGATTCGTCTGTTTGCTCTGGTGACTTAGACTGGAGGGGCAGCAACTTAGACCATCTTCCTATGATTTCTAAAAGCAGTACAGAAGACAAACCCAGGACTGTTGGCACACTGTCAACCTCCACCTATTACATCTAGCAAAATCCCTTCGCCCAATGCAAATCAGGGAGACAGACACAAAATTGAAAAGAGACACTTTGCCCAGAAGGCTTCATGGCAATGGTACAAAAGCAGGGCACTGTTTCCAGAAGACGATGACTCCACTCTGACTACGTGATTTACCTACCACACAATGCTCCTAATTAATATACCTATGATGTGACCCTCTGCTTTTTCTGTTTTATTCATTCTCTTTTGAACAACAACAAAAATAGCTTCATCTCTTTTCCTCAACACACTTTTCAGCCCCCATCATTTCAATGTTGTAGCTTTAATCTTACCAATGCAGAGGTTTTACGTCATTGACTATGTAAACTTTTCTCATAGCTAAAACACATAATGCTAAAAGTCACTTTCCTGAATAAGTCTGCTTTGCCTGGAATTCAAGCTTGCCTTTTGTTTTATGTGGTTATCTTTCTGTATGATTATAACTCTTCAATACTTCACACTTGGCTGCTCGTACTCACATCTATTCTCAAGATATGCTAAGACTCATGAAAAAGTCACCCTTGGAATCTCCAGTCCTTGCAACCAGAACCATTGTACTTTCTGGCTATTTCATAGGTATTGTTCTCAGAATGCCACATGCCATCTCAGGGACATTCACGATCTCTCTATCATTAACCACCCAGGCCCTGTGTATGCGTGCAATCTTCTTTCTTAACTGACCCATTTTCCCAAAACAAATCCTCCAAGAACTTCCTATGAAAAGATTGTATAGAGAGGTTTGTAAAAATAGTTGAGATGAGTAAGTTCAGAAATTTCTTCTTAGATTGGACAGATTGCACAAACAAAAGTCTTCCAAAGACAGAAAGAGCCACAAAGATACTAGCTCCAGACACCAGAGGCAGGGGCTTCCCCAGTCAGCAGTCAGCATGCATAGGGGCTTCTCAGACAGCAGTCAGCATGCACAGGGCCTTCTCAGGCAGCAGGCAGCATGCATAGGACCTTCTCAGACAGCAGGCAACATGCATAGGGGCTTCTGAGGCAGCAGGCAGCATGCATAGGGGCTTCTCAGGCAGCAGGCAGCATGCATAGGGCCTTCTCGGGCAGCAGGCAGCATGCATAG